>SJYQ01000502.1:160120-171013 GCA_006410935.1 Redunca redunca | reverse complement strand
TTCCATTTGCTAGGAATTTGTTAAGGATTTTTGCATCCATGTTCATCAGTTATATTGGCCTGTAGTTTTCTTTATTGCTGGCATCTCTGTCTGGTTTTGGTATTAGGGTGATGGTGGCCTCATAGAATGAGTTTAGAAGTTTACCTTCCTCTGCAATTTTCTGGAAGAGTTTGAGTAAGATAGGTGTTATCTCTTTAAATTTTTGGTAGAATTCAGCTGTGAAGCCACCTGGTCCTAGGCTTTTGTTTGCTGGAAGATGTATGATTACATTTTGATTTCTGTGCTTGTGATGGGTCTGTTAAGATTTTCTATTTCTTCCTGGTTCAGTTTTGGAAAGTTAAACTGTTCTAAGAATTCATCCATTTCTTCCAAATAGTGCATTTTATAGGCATCCAGTTGCTGATAGTAGTCTCTTATGATCCTTTGTATTTCTGTGTTGTCTGTTGTGATTTCTCCATTTTCATTTCTAATTTTGTTGATTTTATTCTTCTCCCTTTGTTTCTTGATGAGTCTGGCTAATGGTTTGTCTATTTTATGTATCTTCTCAAAGAACCAGCTTTTAGCTTTGTTGACTTTTGCTATGGTCTCTTTTGTTTCTTTTGCATTTATTTCTGCCTTAATTTGTATGATTTCTTTCCTTCTAGTAACCCTAATTCTTCATTTCTTCCTTTTCTATTTGCTTTAGGTATAGAGTTAGGTTATTTATTTTACTTTATTTTGTTGTTTGTTTGTTTCTTGAGGTAAGCATGTATTGCTATGACCCTNTGATTGGAAAAGATGCTTGGAATGATTTCAATTTTTTTGAATTTACCAAGGCTAGATTTATGGCCCAGGATGTGATCTATCCTGAAGAAGGTTCTGTGTGGACTTGAGGAAAAGATGAAATTCATTGTTTGGGGTTGAAACGTCCTATAGATATCAGTGAGGTCTAACTGGTCTGTTGTATCATTTAAAGTTTGTGTGTCCTTGCTAATTTTCTGTTTAGCTGATCTATCCATAGGTGTGAGTAGGGTATTAAAGTCTCCTACTATACTGTGTTACTGTTAATTTCCCCTTTCATACTTGTTAGCATTTGCCTATTGTGGTGCTCCTATTTTGGGTGCATATATATTTATAATTGTTATATCATCTTCTTGGATTGATCCTTTTATCATTATGTAGTGTCCTTCTTTGTCTCTTTTCACAGCCTTTATTTCAAAGTCTATTTTATCTGATATGAGTATTGCTACTCCTGCTTTCTTTTGGTCTCCATTTGCATGAAATATCTTTTCCCAGTCCTTCACTTTTAGTCTGTATGTGTCCCTTATTTTGAGATGGGTCTCTTGTAGACAGCATATATAGGGGTCTTGTTTCTGTATCCATTCATCCAGTCTTTGTCTATTGGTTGGGGCATTCAATCCATTTATTTTTAAGGCAATTACTGATAAGTAGGATCCCATTGTCATTTACTTTGTTGTTTTGGGTTCCCGTTTATACACCTTTTCTGTGTTCCCTGTCTAGAGAAGATCGTTTAGCATTTGTTGAAGAGCTGGTTTGGTGGTGCTGAATTCTCTCAACTTTTGCTTTTCTGTAAAGCTTTTGATTTATCCTTCATATTTGAATGTGATCCTTGCTGGGTACAGTAATCTGGCCTGTAGGTTATTTTCTTTCATCACTTTAAGTATGTCCTGCCATTCCCTTCTGGCCTGAAGAGTTTCTATTGAAAGATCAGCTGTTATCCTTATGGGAATCCCCTTGTGTGTTATTTGTTTTTTTTTTTTTTTTTTCCCTTGCTGCTTTTAATATTTGTTCTTTGCATTTGATCTTTGTTAATTTAATTAATATGTGTCTTGGGGTGTTTTGTCTTGGGTTTAATCCTGTTTGGGACTCTCTGGGTTTTTTGGACTTGAATGGCTATATCCTTCTCCATTTTAGGGAAGTTTTCAACTATTATCTCCTCAAATATTTTCTCATGGTCTTCCTTTTTGTCTTCTTCTTCTGGGATTCTTATGATTCGAATGTTGGGGTATTTGACATTGTCCCAGAAGTCTCTGAGGTTTTCATTTCTTTTAATTCTTTTTCTTTTTACCTCTCTGCTTCATTTATTTCCACCATTCTATCTTCCACCTCACTTATCTTATCATCTTCTGCTGCTGGTTCCCTCCAGAGTGTTCTTTTTTAAAAATCTCATTTATTGCTTTATTCATTAATGATTGACTCTTTTTTATTTCTTCTAGGTCTTTATTAAACATTTTTTGCATCTTCTCAGTCCTTGTTTCCAGGCTATTTATCTGTACTCCATTTTGTTTTCAAGATTTTTGGATCATTTTTACTATCATTATTCTGAATTCTTTTTCCGCTCTATCTCCTCCTCTTTTGTTCGGTTTGGTGGGCATTTATCATGTTCCTTTACCTGCTGAGTATTTGTTTGCCTTTTCATCTTGTTTAGATTTCTGTGTTTGGGATAGCCTTTCTGTATTCTGGCAGTTTGTAGTTCTTCTTTATTGTGGAGGTTCCTCCCTGTGAGTGGGGTTGGATGAGTGACTTGTCAAAGTTTCCTGGTTAGGGAAGCTTGCTTCATTGTTCTGGTGGTTGGAGCTGGATTTCTTCTCTCTCTGGAGTGCAATGAACTGTCCAGTAGTGAGTTTTGAGATGTCTATGGGCTTGGTGTGATTTTGGGCAACCTGTATATTGAAGCGTAGGACTATGTTAGAGCTATGTTCCTGTGTTGCTGGAGAATTTTTGAGGTATGTCTTGCTCTGGAACTTGTTGGCTCTTGGGTGGAGCTTGGTTTCACCATAGGTTGGAAGTGATCAAACAAGAGAGTGAACGTAGCATTCTAGGAATCAGCGAAATAAAATGGATTAGAATGGGTGAATTTAACTCAGATGACCATTATATCTACTACTGCGGGCAGGAATCCCTCAGAAGAAATGGAGTAGCCATCGTGGTCAACAAAAGAGTCCTAAATGCAGTATTTGGATGCAATCTCAAAAATGACAGAATGATCTGTGTTCGTTTCCAAGGCAAATCATGCAATATCAGTCTATGCCCCAACCAGTAACTCTGAAGAAGCTGAAGATGGACGATTCTATGAGGATCTACAAGACCTTTTAGAACTAACACCCCCAAAAGATGTCCTTTTCATTATAGGGGACTGGAATGCAAAAGTAGGAAGTCAAGAAACACCTGCAGTAACAGATAAATTTGGCCTTGAAGTACAGAATGAAGCAGGGCAAAGGCTAATAGAGTTGTGCAAAGAAAATGCACTGGTCATAGTAAACACCCTCTTCCAGCAACACAAGAGAAGACTCTACACTTGGACATCACCAAGATGGTCAACACCGAAATTAGATTGATTATATTCTTTGCAGCCAAAGATGGAGAAGTTCTATAAAATCAACAAAATCAAGACGAGGAGCTGACTGTGGGCTCAGATGATGAACTCCTTATTGCTAAATTCAGACTTAAATTAAAGAAAGTGGGGAAAACCACTAGACCATTCAGGTATGACCTAAATCAAATCCCTTATGATTATACAGTGAAAGTGAGAGATAGACTTAAGGGACTAGATCTGATTGATACAGTGCCTGATGAACTATGGACTGAGGTTCGTGACATTGTACAGGAGACAGGGATCAAGACCATTCCCATGGAAAAGAAATGCAAAAAAGCAAAATGGCTGTCTGGGAGGCATTACAAATAGCTGTGAAAAGAAGAGAAGCCAAAAGCAAAGGAGAAAAGGAAAGATATAAGCATCTGAATTCAGAGTTCCAAAGAATAGCAAGGAGAGATAAGAAAGCCTTCCTCAGTAATCAATGCAAAGAAATAGAGGAAAACAACAGAATGGGAAAGGCTAGAGATCTCTTCAAGAAAACCAGAGATACCAAGGGAACATTTCATGCAAAGATGGGCTCGATAAAGGACAGAAATGGTATGGACCTAACAGAAGCAGAAGATATTAAGAAGAGGTGGCAAGAATACACAGAAGAACCGTACAAAAAAGATCTTCAAGACACAGATAATCACGATGGTGTGATCACTCACCTAGAGCCAGACATCCTGGAATGTGAAGTCAAGTGGGCCTTAGGAAGCATCACTACGATCAAAGCTAGTGAAGGTGATGGAATTCCAGTTGAGCTATTTCAAATCCTGAAAGATGATGCTGTGAAAGTGCTGCACTCAGTATGCCAGCAAATTTGGAAAACTCAGCAGTGGCCACAGGACTGGAAAAGGTCAGTTTTCATTCCAATCCCAAAGAAAGGCAATGCCAAAGAATGCTCAAAGTACTGCACAACTGCACACATCTCACATGCTAGTAAAGTAATGCTCAAAATTTTCCAAGCCAGGCTTCAGCAATACATGAACCGTGAACTTCCAGATGTTCAAACTGGTTTTAGAAACCAGAGGAAACAGAGATCAAATTACCAACATCTGCTGGATCATCAAAAAAACAAGAGAGTTCCAGAAAAACATCTATTATTGCTTTATTGACTATGCCAAAGCCTTTGACAGTGTGTATCACAATAAACCTTGTAAAATTCTGAAAGAGATGGGAATACCAGGCCACCTGACCTGCCTCTTGAGAAACGTATATGCAGGAGGAAACAACAGTTAGAACTGGACATGGAACAACAGACTGGTTTCAAATAGGAGAAGGAGTACATCAAGGCTGTATATTGTCACCCTTCTTATTTACCTTATATGCAGAGTACATCATGAGAAACGCTAGGCTGGAAGAAGCAGAAGCTGGAATCAAGATTGCCGGGAGAAATATCAATAACCTCAGATATGCAGATGACACCACCCTTATAGCAGAAAGTGAAGAGGAACTAAAAAACCTCTTGATGGAATGAAAGTGAAGTTTGAAAAAGTTGGCTTAAAGCTCAACATTCTGAAAACGAAGATCATGGCATCTGTCCCCCCACTTCATGGGAAATAGATGGGGAACAGTGGAAACAGTGTCAGACTTTATTTTGGGGGGCTCCATAATCACTGCAGGTGGTGACTGCAGCCATGAAATAAAAAGATGCTTACTCCTTGGAAGAAAAGTTATGACCAACCTAGATAGCATATTCAAAAGCAGAGACATTACTTTGCCAACAAAGGTCCATCTAGTCAAAGCTATGGTTTTTCCAGTGGTCATACATGGATGTGAGAGTTGGACTGTGAAGAAAGCTGAGCAACGAAGAATTAATGCTTTTGAACTGTGGTGTTGGAGAAGACTAATGAGAGTCCCTTAGCCTGCATGGAGATCCTACCAGTCCATTCTGAAGGAGATCAGGCCTGGGATTTCTTTGGAAGAAATGATGCTAAAGCTGAAACTCCAGTACTTTGACCAACTCATGTGAAGTGTTGAGTCATTTGAAATGACTTTGGTGCTGGGAGGAATTGGTGGCAGAAGGTGAAGGGGACGACAGAGTATGAGATGCCTGGATGGTGTCACTAACTCGATTGATGTGAGTCTGAGTGAATTCCGGGAGTTGTTGATGGACAGGGAGGCCTGGAGTGCTGCGATTCGTGGGGTCGCAAAGAGTCGGACAGGACTGAGTGACTGAACTAAAATGAGCTGATGGAGGATTTTGGATGAACTCTTATCAATTAATGTTCTCTGGAGTAGAAGTTCTCTGGTGTTCTCAGGTTTTGGATTTAAGCCTCTTGCCTCTTGTTTTCAGTCTTATTCTTACAGTGGCCTCAAGACTTCTCCATCCATATAGCACTGATGATAAAACATCTAGGTTAATAGAGAAAATATTCTCCACAGTAAGGGACCCCCAGAAAGGTTCGATGAGTTACATGAAGAAGTGAAGAGGGTGGAAGGAGGTAGAGTTGACCAGGAGGCAGAGAGGGGAAATCAAAAGAGGAGAGATTGGTTTAGCCAGTAATAAAATCCCTATGTTCTCTCCACAGCCTGGAACACCCAGAGAGTTTCACAGAGTTATATAGAGAAGAGAAGTGGATTGATGGAGATAGAGGTGACCAGGAGGAGAAGGGGGGTGGTCAAAAGGAAAGAGACAGATCTAGGCAGTAATCAGTTTCCTAAGTGTTCTTCACAGCCTGGAATGCCCAAAGAGATTCACAAAATTGGGTAGAGAAGAGAAGGGGGAGGGAGGAGATAGAGGTGACCTAGGGGAGAAAAAGGAGTGTCAAAAGTGGGAGAGGGCAATAGAGGCAGTAATCACACTCCTAAGTAAAAATAGGTACTTCAGATTGGATTCTTAAAGGTAAAAAATTGATAACAAATATCTAAAAGTAAAGATTAAAAATCTAGTGTAGAGGTTAAACTCTCAAAAATACAATATTAAAANTAGTTTATAAAAATGACAATTAAAGGAGTAGTAAAGGACTTAAAAGTTAAAAAAAATTTAAAAATAAAAAAATGATAATAGTAAAAATATATCTAGGAATTTCTCTGGAGCTGTTGAAGGTAGCATGGGGTCAGTTCAGTTTCAGATAGTCCCTTGTACCTGCTTATATTTCTCAAGGTCTATAGGTCCCTTCTGGAGAAGGCAACGACAACCCATTCCAGTACTCTTGCCTGGAAAATCCCATGGATGGAGGAGCCTGGTAGGCTGCAGTCCATGGGGTCGCTAAGAGTCGGGCACGACTGAGCAACTTTACTTTCACTTTTCACTTTCATGCATTGGAGAAAGAAATGGCAACCCACTCCAGTATTCTTGCCTGGAGAATTCCAGGTACAGAGGAGCCTAGTTGGCTGCTGTCTATGAGGTCACACAGAGTTGGACACTACTGAAGTGACTTAGCAGCAGCAGCAGCTTCAGCATAGGTCCCTTCCAATGTAGTCAGTGCTAACTACAGGGTTTTAATCTGTTGCACCTGCCACTTCCAAAGTGGTTCCCTCTGTTTATCTTGGCTTCTTCTGTTTGCAAGAATCAGTGTCTGATTTCCACCCTGACACAAGGGGACGAAGGTAGTCACTTATTTAGGCTCACTTGTTCAGCTGTGCTGTGGGGAGGGAGGAACACTGCAAACAAAGATCACCAGCATGTGTGGGGAGTGCCTGCAGTGTCTTGGCCACATTGGGTTTGCCCCCACCTCACAGCATGTGTGCTTTCCCTTTCTGCACTGCTCAGGCTCCAGGTTGCTCTGCAGGGGAATTGTCTAAAGCGGGCCCTGGGTTGTGTGCTCTTCCCAGGTCTAAGCCACTCAAGTTCAGGTTCTCAGGTACTCCACAAAGGTGCACACTCAGTTGAGCCTGCGTTTTGTGCCCTTCCCAGGTCCGAGTAGCTCAGGTGACCAGGTTTCTGGCAAGTGCACCCTCCTCAGGTGGGGCGGTGCGTCTTATCACCTCCCCTGTCCCAGCTGCTCAGATTCCAGGATACACAGCAGGAACATCATCTCAGGTGTGTATGTGTCTCCTCTGGGGAGCTGATCTCTGGTTGCGACCTTCCCAGTTGATGTCAACCATCCAGGATCCCAGAAAGACTTGCTCCCAGGATCCAGGAAGCAACTGGGAGCTTGCTTGCAGTCTGATAGAGGATGCCATCTTTAGGGCCGAGATTGCCCCTTTCCAGCTCTGCCTCTTTCTTTGTCACCCGCTTGCCTCTCTTCCTCTGGTGGTGGATGGGACAGTCTGCAGCTCCTAGCTCTCCTCTGGTATTCACTCAGTCCTTTGTTCTGTGAGCAGGCTTGGCAGTGCCTTAGGTTAGAGCTTTTCATGGGAAAGTTTTCTCTCTCTCTGGCTATCCCATGGTCTGGGTTGCTATCTCACATAAGCTCCCTCAGATTGTCCTCAGGGCATTCAGGCCTGGTCCCTACCCTAAGCAATGTAGCCTATGCCTCTGTGTTCAGCCCCTACTTGTGAGCATCTGGGCTACTTCTCTTATGGGAGTTGTCATTAGGCACATAATCTGTTGGTTTTATTTATTTATTTTTCCTCCTGGTTATGTTGCCCTCTGAGATTCCAAAGCTCCCCACAGACAAGCCAGTGAGAGGGTTTCCTGGTGCTTGGAAACTTCTCCTCTTTTACAACTCCCTCCCTGGGATGGTTCTCCACCCCTAACTCTTTTGTCTTTCTTTTTATCTTTTATATTTTGTCCTACCTCCTTGTGAAGACAATGGGCTGCCTTTGTGGGTGCCTGGTGTCCTCTGCCAGGGTTCAGAAGTTGTTTTGTGGAATTTGCTCAGCAGTCAAATGATCTTTTGATGAATTTGTGGGGGAGAAAGTGGTCTCCCCATCCTAATCCTCTGCCATCTTAGGACCGCCACTCCCAAGTTATCCCATAAGATCTTATGTAAAAGCCCAAAGCAACTTTCTGGCCAAATGCAATATTTGTATACAATGTTATACAAATGCTTAACCATACTAGAATTAAATTTAAAATTTACCTTTGGTATTATGTTTATCAAATAACTGTTTTACCTTTCTTAGACTAGTTTTCTTTTCCTTTGTTCTTTACCTTTATTCATAATCAACCTGAAATGAATATGAGGGGGAAAATCAAAGCAAGGAAACATGCTCTAGAAAATATGTGTCAATATTATTCAATAGAAAAAAAAGCCTTAATTGTACCCAAACAGTAAGAGATATTATAACTGATTTAAATTTTCCCTCTGGCCCTCAAAGAATCAATAAGAAAATTCTAAAACATAACTATATGTGTATTAAGACCCATGACAGTGTCAATCAATATGACACTTATATTGTACTATCTATTAGTACAAAATTACAAGTTAAAGTAACAAAGAAGGCTTCCTTGGTGGCTCAGAGTTTAAAGCATCTGCCTGCAATGCAGGAGGCCTGGGTTCGATCCCTGGGTCAGGAAGATCCCCTGGAGAAGGAAATGGCAACCCCCTCCAGTATTATTGCCTGGAGAATCCCATGTGTGAAGGAGCCTGGTGGGCTACAGTCCATGGGGTCGCAAAGAGTTGGACACAGCTGAATGACTTCACTTCACTTTCACAAAGTAACAAGGATATCATTAAATTGTAACAAAATGCGTTTGTATTAGAAATATATCTTGAAAGTTTCTTATAAGTATTATTTCACTGAGTGAATAAATTATAATTATTTCATTTGTATAAAAAGAGACTAAACTTTGAATATGAGAATGCTCATTACAATGGACATGATCTTTTCACATTCAAAATTTTCTCTTTTTATGGATAAATGAGGACTTATTTCAGATGTTTCCAAAGCATGAATTTGAGTTTTCTAGTTCTTATCATGTTGGATATACAATGTAATTCTGTTGCAATCAATTATAAAACTGGAAAAACAATTTTTTGGCATTGGACCCCATTGGACAACATAGGACTGTGGTCTTTTCAAAAGGGAAACAAATGAAGGGACCTCTACATATATCCAGACTTTTGCATGGGGACACATTTGAAACCACAGTAGAATATTAACGCTTATTAGTGGTCTTGCTGGGTGGAGGAAACAGGCTGGAGTTTCTGGCAGCTGAAGTTGATGGAATTTATGAGTGGCTAACAGAGATTTGTATAGAAAATGAGTCACATAATTTTTTACAGAGGGTTCTTTGAGTCTTTGGCCAAATACTAAGCTTCACTTGCCCAATACAAGATTCTGCTAATTACTGTAGGAAGTGCTTGGGAACTCTGAGTGTCTTGGGGATTCTGGCGGTCATGTATTATTGGAAGATATTAGATTTTGGCCTACCAGAATGGAGAACATAGAAAGAAAGTTCCAAAAATTCCATTAAAACGTCAGGAAACCCACTTCTAGGGTACAGGGCTATTTATCCTGAGAGTATGAATTACTAAAGACCCATCCAGTCAAAGCTTAAAAACCAAGGATTAACTGCTTTCAGAAATAAATTTCATAATTACTAGTAAAAACAGCAAAATTTAAAATTTCAAAACATAGCAACTACACTATCCAGCAAGCCAGAAGATATTCCTAGATATAAAGATTCAGGTAAACATGAATCACAATCAGGAGAACCAGTAAGAAAATATCAGTAATCCTGGAGAAAGATCAATAGGTAATATGTAAGCCAAAGCACAGAATATTCAAAAATACCATTCAGACATGAATAGAGCTTCAGTGTCATGTTGAACAATATCCAGAGTCTAACAAATACATTCTGAGGCTTAAAGCAGAGAAGTGAAATGGGAACACAATTCATATTTGGAAAATTTTGATACAGATTGCAAAAGAATAATGACTTCCACACTAGAAATATGATACCCATAACTAAGCACATGAAAATAAAAATTTTGAAACAAAGAATTTTTAAAAATTTGAAGGCAACTAGAGGAACCATCTAGTCAAGGCTATGGTTTTTCCAGTGGTCATGTTTGGATGTGAGAGTTGGACTGTGAAGAAGGCTGAGTGCTGAAGAATTGATGCTTTTGAACCGTGGTGTTGGAGAAGACTCTTGAGAGTCCCCTGGACTGCAAGGAGATCCAACCAATCCATTCTGAAGGAGATTAGCCCTGGGATTTCTTTGGAAGGAATGATGCTAAAGCTGAAACTCCAGTACTTTGACCACCTCATGCGAAGTGTTGACTCATTGGAAAAGACTCTGATGCTGGGAGGGATTGGGGGCAGGAAGAGAAGGGGATGACAGAGGATGAGATGCCTGGATGGCATCATGGGCTCGATGGACGTGAGTCTGAGTGAACTCCTGGAGTAGGTGAAGGACAGGAAGGCATGGTGTGCTGCGACTCATGGGGTGGCAAGAGTTGGACATGACTGAGCGACTGAACTGAACTGAACTGAGAGGATAATGATTGTATATAGGATGGTGACAAATTGAAAGGTTGCTGACTTCTTTTCAGAAAAATATAAGCAATAAAGTAATGAATGGATTTTAAAGTGCAAAAAATTAAATGAATTGATCTAGAATCTTATGCTCAATGAAAATATTTTAAAAATAAAAGTAGAATAAAATATCTTTCAGATTACAAAAAAAAAAAAAAAAAAAA
>SJYQ01000502.1:130449-160110 GCA_006410935.1 Redunca redunca | reverse complement strand
AAAAAAAAAAAAAAAAAAAAACCTTCCAGAATTTGTCACCAGGAAAGCTGTCTTACAATGGGTAATGGTAGTACAAGAAAAATTGGATCTATTTGAGAAGTGAATACTGAGTCAGATAAATATACAAAGAAATATAACAAAAATTCCCCCTCATTTCTTAATTTCTTCAATATACAATTGATTGGAATTAAAATGTGAATTAGGTCTGGGGCTAAACTGGGGATGGAGAACTGATCCAGTGTGCATATACAATGAGGGAGTCTAAATTTTGTTTTCTTTGATGGGGAATGAAAGCAGCAAGATACTCAAGGTGCTGGATCCTGGACACAGGGTAGCAGGAAACTGGGAAGAACTCAGAGGTGGATAAAAAACCCAGCAGCCTACATAAAGAAATTCTTCTTTAACCAAACGATGCTTTACACACATATTCATTCAGTTTTAGTGTTTTGTTCTTGTGCTTGTTGAAGTGTTTAATTTTAATCATGGAAACAGAATTGAGTTCCACATCCTAACTTCTGAAAGAGAAGGAAAAAGAGAAATAAAAAGGGCTGGGGGAAGAAGGAGTCGGTTTCTTGGCAAGAACAGGAACTCAGAATCAAAAGTAGTTGTATTAACCAGAACCCTTTACAAACTCATGGAAATGTTGAGAACGTCACCCGTAGGAAGTAGGTAGATAAATATATCAAATTTTGTTTAAATTGCTAAGAATAGAGTAACACTGGCTAATGCTAATTGATTCAGCGTATCTTGGGAATCAATTTGACACATCACTGTTAATTTCTTTCAATTTAACGGACATTTAAATTTGTTAAATGTTTTCTAATCGTTTGTTCATTTAGCAATTTAACATTTTTTGAGAGAGTAATATGGATATATGCTCTGAGATGGGCTTCCCTGGTGGCTCAGATGATAAAGAATCTGCCTGCAATGAGGGAGACCTGGGTTAGAGCCCTGGGTTGGGAAGATCCCATGGAGGAGGGTATGGTAATCCACTCCAGTATTCTCGCCTGGATAATCTCATGGACAGAGGAGCCTGGTGGGCTACAGTCGATGGGGTTGTAAAGAGTCAGACTTGACTGAAAGTAACACGTTCACTTTTTAAAGGTATCTTAATCAGAATGATAATAAGAAACATACATTATAAAATAATAAATATCCCATAATCATGTCAAGTGATAATATAAAGCAGGAAGATCGAAGGGGTATGAAATGGAATAAATAAAGTATTATGGATGTTTGGAGGAGAGGGATATTTCTTTATTTATAAAGGAAAGAAGATATGGATAGAAAAATAGAATTTGCATTGGGCCCTAGATGATAGGAAGGATCGATTACATTGTGATGGGATATATACTCTATTCAGAGTAAAAAGGCAGAGAAGAATGGATACAGAAGGCACATGGGGAATATGAAGAACACCAAGCCCTTACTTGTTGTGCATGAAGAAAAGAAAAGAAAAGGAAAAGTTGTTGAATTATAAGACTAGAAGAGATTTAGGTTTCAGAAAACATGACTGTCAGTTCTAGGAGCCATCTTAGTGGCCAAGAGGCATTCTTTGTAGGTTTTTTTCTTTTCTTCTTCTTTTTTTTTGGGGGGGGGGTGATGTGAAGGGGAACTTCTAGAACTCTACTTTTAACTTTCTTGAATATGTTGCTTAAGAGTATTTGGAAAAGTGTTGCTAAAGCCTTTGAAGAGCTCACTTGAATTAAGGACATTGCTAAGAAACAGCTTATGGTGCGTGGGGTGCATGTTTGAAAGATTTCAGAAATAGAATGGATAGAACTAGGCAACACCCAGTTTCTCTGTTAATATCACCAATGCTCTCATGATTACTAAAGGTGAATCACAGGCAAGTGAAAGTGAAAGTGAAGTCTCTTAGTCCTGTCCGACACATTGCAGCGCCATGGACTGTAGCCTACCAGATTTCTCCGTCTGTGGGATTTTCCAGGCAAGAGTACCAGAGTGGGTTGCCATTTCCTTCTCCAGGGGATCTTCCCGACCCAGGGATTGAACTCAGGTCTCCCACATTGCAGGGAGATGCTTTATCCTCTGATCCACCAGGCAATCATAGGAGTCATCATAGACATGACCAAGAAAAGTGTTAGTTGCTCAGTCATGTCTGACTCTTTGCTACCCCACAGACTGTAGCCCTCCAGGCTCCTCTGTCCATGGAATTCTCCAGGAAAAAATACTGGAGCAGGTTGCCACTCCCTTCTCTAGGGAATCTTCCCAACCCAGGAATCAAACCCGAGTCTCCTGCATTATAGGTGGATTCTTTGCTACCTAAGCTACCGGGAAAGCCAGTTAATGCATTGATACATCCTTATGGTTTTTCTAGTAGTTCTGTATGGGTGTGAGAGTTGGACCATAAAGAAAGGTGACAGTTGAGGAATTAATGCTTTTGAAATGAGTGTTGGAGAAGATTCTTGAGAGTCCCTTGGACAGCAAGGAGATCAAACCAGTCAATCCTAAGGGAAATCAGTCCTGAATATTCATTGGAAGGACTGATGCTGAGGCTGAAACTCCAATACTTTGGTCACCTGATGCGGAGAGCTGACTCATTGGAAAACACCCTGAAGCTGGGAAAGACTGAAGGCAGGAGGAGAAGGGGATGGCAGAGGATGCAATGGTTGGATGGCATCACAGATTCAATGGACATGAGTCAAGCAAATTCTGGGAGATAGTGAAGGACAGGGAAACCTGGCATGTTGGAATTCTTGGAGTCACAAAGGATCAAACATGACTTAGCAACTGAACAACAACAGTTTTTTAAAGTGATACATAAAGAATCTTTTTGGTTATCTATTTTAAGTATAGCAGTGTGTACATGTCAATCCCTAAATACCAATATATTCCTCACCTCCCACTTTTCCCCCTGTGGTAATCATAAATTCATTATCCAACACTGTGAGTATGTTTCTGTTTTGTAAATAAGTTTAGTTGTGTCATTCCTTTGGATTCATATACATAACATCCTATGATATTTTTCTCTCTACCAATTTCCATCTCCAACAAAACCACCTAGTCTCCTTGCCGTTTTTCCTGATTCCACTATTGCTCTCTCCCAGCTCACCTCCCCTAAACAGCCAGTGAGTATTTTTAAAAAACTTAATTTAAATAATATAATTCTCCACTGTAAATATATCAAGGACTTGACACAATACCAACAATTAAGTTTTATTTCCTTACTATGAAGTGAAAAGTCCACCGTAACAAATCATACTTTATCCATAGCTGTTTTTCAAATGCTCTGGAATATTCCAAGCCTTTCCTACTTTTCGTACTTTGCAACTTTGCATTTTTCTTTCCGGTTGAAAGACAACATTTTTTTTTTTTTTTTTATTTTTAACTTTGCTGAACTGCAGGCTCTTGTTCATCCTTTAGTAGTCAAATGTCATCTATTGTCACTATCCCTGATGATTCTACCTAAAGTAGCCACCCCACCCTCATCATTTTATTTTCTATCATATCAACTTAAAATTCTTTATGGCAATTATTGCAATTGTCTTCCACATCACTTTTTTTTTTTTAATTCTTAGTAGTACAGCAATGTAGGGAGGCCTGGCCTGCTGCAGTCCATGGGGTCGCAAACAGTTGGACAAACTGAGCGACTGAACTGAACTGAACTGATAGCAGTGTAAAACTCTCTTGTTTCTGAATTTAATTACTGGCTATTTATTCTTCCCTGGTGGCTCAGATGGTAAAGCGTCTGTCTACAATACGGGAGACCTGGGTTCAATCCTTTGGTTGGGAAGATTCCCTGGAGAAGGAAATGGCAATCCACTCCAGTACTATTGCCTGGAAAATCCCATGGACAGAGGAGCCTGGTAGGCTACAGTCTATGGGGTTGCAAATAGTCGGACACGACTGAGCAACTTCACTTTATTTATTCTTCTAGGATCTAGTGTCCCTGTTTTGTCCTTATCTGCATCCAAGGACCTAGAAAATTACCTGGTACATAGGAATTGTTCACTAAGCATTTTAAACATTAGTGGATAAATGACTGCAATGTACAAAAGTGAAAGTCGCTCATTTGTGTCTGACTCTTTGTGACTGCATGGACTATATAGTCCATGGAATTCTCCAGGCCAGAATACTGGAATGGGTAGCCTTTCCATTCTCCAGGGGATCTTCCCAATCCAGGGATCAAACCCAGGTCTCCCACATTGCAGGTGGATTCTTTATCAGCTGAGCCACAAGGGAAACCCAAGAATACTGTAGTGAGTAGCCTATCCCTTCTCCAGTGGATCTTCCTGACCCAGGAATCGAACTGGGGTCTCCTGCATTGCAGGTGGATTCTTTAACAATTGAGCTATCCAGGAAGCCCAATGACTGCCATAGAACTGGTAAATTTACTAAAAACTACTCTAAAACATCCTGTTTGAGTGACTATGAAAGTTGTGTTTCTTTAATAGAACTGAAGAAGTGGTAATGGGAAGGCTATTACAAAGGGAGACTAGCAAGCTAACTGTGAGATTCATGGCTTAACACAACAGATTTTAGCACATAAATTTAGAGGTACAAAGCACTGTGGGGATATAAAGTAAATAAAGCATGTTTCTGTTCCTAGAATTTCCCATTTAGCTTATAGCTCTGTGTATGTAGGTAGCTATTGAAAGGTAACAAAGTAGATGTCCTCAATTACAGTTTTAGTTCTTCTGGACCTCTAGGCCTTGGTTCCCAGTGTACTTACAGCAAGTATGTTCTCATGGCCTGTAAGACTGTACATACCAGAGGGTAATGTAAGATACCATAGAAAGTGTGGGTGCCATTAATGAAAATCAATGCAGGATGATTAAGTGTGGTGGGAACTTGTTGCCATACATAGCCAAGTAGGAATAACAAGAGAGGGCAGCTGTCTTATGCAACTAACCTGGTGTTCAGTAGGGAGAATGCTAACAGAATAAAAAATTTCACCCCCAGCTGTCCATGATAAACTGATGATATGGCTTGCTGGCCAACCCAGCTAGAAACCAAAAATCAAGAAAACCTCTTGCATTATTCTATAAAATTCCACCTCTTAAGAGGCAGAAAAGAGTTAAGTTCCAGTATTTTAGTCTTTACATATCCACAGTATCTAGAAAATGCCTGGCACATAGCAATTCCTTGTTAAGTATTTTTAAAATGGGTGGATGAATGACTTAGGATGTCATCAAACAAGGAAGTTACTTACAGTTGTTACAAGATATCCTGTCATGGTGACTCAGAAAACGATGACATCTGAGGGTATCAGAGAGGCAAATGAAAATTATCTAGTACAATCTCTCTTCTGTTAGCTGTAACTAATTCAAATAATATATTCCTATAGGTACGAGTTAAAGAGTGCCCTCAGTGCAAAGCATTATCCTAAATCCTTTGCAACTCTGTGAGACGAGAAGCTAAGGAACCACAAAAGAGGCTGTTTGTCCCAGGTTGCAAAAATACCTGAGACCTGAACTCAGGCTTTTCTCATTCCAAAGTCAGTCATGTTCACAAATGAATACTGCATACCAACCATCCCTTTCTCCCTATAGTCATCAATTTCCCAAATTATTTTATCACTTTCATTCTCCTTTTCTCCTGCCAAACGAAAAATGTAGATAACTTTTGTGATTAATGCTAATCCTGGACTTCTGTTTATCTAAATAGGTTATAATTATTTTTTAATACTATACTATGATAAAATGAATTAAAATTTGGAGGTAAAACATGCACACTAAGAGGAACACAAAATTAGTAATAATTGCTCCAAATAACTTGAAGTCCTACAGAAATACTCAGGAAGGAAATGTCAAAGGAGAAGTCAATAACACCTCTACTTCAGTGGAAATGACTACAGTGTAGGTAATGTGTTCTTTATGAGTTGAAACTGCGTTTTTACTGGGTGATTTATCATTTATGCAATGCAGCTACCTAATGAATAATGAAATAAATACTATCAAGCATGAATCTCACTGTCACATGAATTATATTGGCTTTCTGAGTTTGGTGTCATGTGATATCAGAGGATCTGTCTAAGAGACCAAATAATATATGAAAGTTACTAAAAAATAGAAATGTTTCCATATTTTCTCATGCAGATTAATGTAAATCATGGAAAATTTTCATAAATGGTTCAAAAGTAAGAGAGTCCCATGTTTGAAGGTAAGCTCTGCAGTTTTTAACCCAGTACCAAAATCACTGCAGATGGTGACTGCAGCCATGAAATTAAAAGACACTTACTCCTTGGAAGAAAAGTTATGACCAACCTAGATAGCATATTAAAAAACAGAGACATTACTTCTCCAACAAAGGTCCATCTAGTCAAAGCTATGGTTTTTCCAGTGGTCATATATGGATATGAGAGTTGGACTGTGAAGAAAGCTGAGTGCTGAAGAATTGATGCTTTTGAACTGTGGTGTTGGAGAAGACTCTTGAGAGTCCCTTGGACTGCAAGGAGATCCAACCAGTCCATTCTGAAGGAGATCAGCCCTGGGATTTCTTTGGAAGGAATGATGCTCAAGCTGAAACTCCAGTACTTTGGCCACCTGATGTGAAGAGTTGACTCATTGGAAAAGACTCTGATGCTGGGAGGGATTGGGGGCAGGAGGAGAAGGGGATGACAGAGGATGAGATGTCTGGATGGCATCACTGACTCAATGGACGTGAGTCTGAGTGAACTCCGGGGGTTGGTCATGGACAGGGAGGCCTGGCGTGCTGCGATTCAAGGGTTTACAAAGAGTCGGACACAACTGAGCAACTGAACGCAACTGAACTTACCTGAACAGAGACCAGTTTACTTAACCATGTAAGCATGCGTCTTAGGGTTTTTTTTTTTTTTTTTTTTTTTAGGATTAAGATTTTATAAAGTGTTTAGCATTGTGCTTGATTTACAGAAGGTACTTAATAACTGGTGGCTACAATTATTAACATAGGACAAAAATTCACAATCATTAGAATGTATACCTCCTTTCCTACCATTCAGCAGAAATTCTTAAAATGTTGTCAGTTTCCCATGAAATGACTCAGTGAAGCAACTCAGTGACCTCATATGTTTAAAGACTATCATTTGCATAAATACAGTTAGATCATCACTCTAATGATCTTTTAAAAATCTGTTTTTCCTAGCAGATTCTTTCGTAGGATTAAAAGTAACAAGCAAACCTTACTTTTAGAGTTCTAAGAATCTCTAAGTAACTGTTTTATTTTACTTTTTTCTTTTAATATTTATTTTCTATTGGAGTATCATTGATTAACAATTTTGTGCAAGTTTCAGGTATACAGCAGTTATTCAGCTATATAAATGTATCTTTTTTCAATTTTTTTTCACATTTAGGTTACTACAGAATATTGAGCAGAGTTCTCTGTGCTATAGAATAGTTCTTTGTTGGTTCAAGATATGTAGGGATAGAGTCCAAAATGATAAAATTCCATATAGTTTTGGAAGTTTGGGATTTATCTCAGAAGAGAATGGAGAAAAATTGTATAAGCAAGGAAAATATATTACACTCATACTTAAAGGGAGAAAGCATTAGATGGAGAGAGTTAGGAGGTGCCAGACAGTTAGAGATGATCTAACAAATATTGATACATAATACCAATGAAGTATGGGTCACTTTTATTAAAAAATAACATGGTTACTGAAAATATTCAAATAATACTTAAATATATAAATCAGAAGGTGAAAGTGACAGCCCATTTCCCCAAATCTCATTTGTCTATATATCATATATATAAAATACAGTTCAGTCTTGCTTTAGGTTCTCCCTCTCAAACATTTCTAGGAATCCAATGATTATTTTTATATGTCATCTGATATAACCTATACATCTCCAGACTCTAGCAGAAAGGTTAATTTTCCTGTTATGTGGTCTAGTAATGGTTGTATAGGTGTTTGTATGGGGCTAGTGATGCCATCTCCAACATATAATTAAAACACCTGCTTGGTTATCCTGTTCTCTTTATGTTCGGTTGAACATTGCTGATGTCACCCCTTGTTGTGGAGAAGGTGAACTTGTTTGAAAGGTGAACTCCAATGACTCATGTCCTGTATAGTCTCCATCCCAAGTGTTGCAGAACACATGACCTGCTTCTAGGCAACAAAAAATGACAAAAGATGATAGTCACTCCCATCACGATTATGTCAACTTGTATAACACTTCATCTTAGCAAACATGAGGGGGAGATTCTTCTTGAAAAAGGAAGCTGCCATGGTATGAAAATATCTATCAAAGGGTCAGATGGTAGGAGTTATGATTGACCTTTAGAAGCTGAGAGCGATTATATTTGTCAGCAAGAAGGGTCACCAAATCTTGGAGCTGAAAATAATTAAATTCTTCCAACAGCCACATGCTCTTGAAAGAAGAACCTGAATTCCAGAAAGGAATGGAAGCTGACCAATACCTTGATTGACTGGAGTCTACTGCTCTGAGATAATAAATATATATTGCTTAAAACTGCTGTGATGAGACTTTTACTAATGACCTCCATTTTGGAGGTCATTAGTAAATGACAGCTGGTAGCCTCTGGATAACTATATATGTCTTCTAATTTTCATCAGTGAATTCCACAGCATAGTGATACTTTTCTGTCCTCCTTCATGGAGATCCTCACATGTGATGATGTGGGAATAGTGGGAATGAATGAAAGAAAACTTAACGCTGGCTTCATATTTCGTCTAGGTGCAATTCAAAGATAAAACTCTGAAATTAAATCCTACCAAATTCCTGTACAGAGGGTAATTTTCTCTCAGAGGTACAAATAAAGCTCTTCCTGATTTTGTTTGAGGCCCTTTAGTGAATCATATAGGTATGTTGGTGTACATGTTAACCAGTTGGAAAACAAATGGTTATTTCTCAAAGAATTCCTGGGTTTTTTACATATCAGGACACTTCATTAGTCTTTTATATTTAATTTATAATTAGAACTTATAATTAGACCTTGGTGGTTCAGTTGCCTATGATGCAGGTTACTTGGGTTCAATGATTAGAAATCAAGTTTATATCATGAAATTATATGAATTAAGCTGTGAGCTTTGTCTCTTACTCTTATAATCTATGGTCCTCCTCATTCTTACTAATATTTCTAGTACTTTCAGATAATACTTTATATATATATGTATTTAATCAAATATATATTTCTTATTTAAAAATAGGAAAATGCAATAAACTTTTGCTTATTGCAAATATATTACTATTTACTTATTTACTTTTATGGCATTTTTAGGTTAGTATAAGTAAATATATGGGCTTCCCTGGTTGTTGTCATTGTTCCATCATTAAATCGTGTCTGACTCTCTGTGACCCCATACACTGTAGATACCAAGCTCTTCTGTCCTCGCTATCTCTGGGAGTATGCTCAAATTCATGTCCATTGACTTGGTGATGTTATCGAAATATCTCATCCTCTACCGCCCTCTTCTTCTTTTGCCTTCAATCTTTTCTAGTATCAGGGTCTTTTCCAATGTGCCTGATGCTTTTCGCATCAGGTGGCCAAAGTATTCGAGCTTCAGCAGCAGTCCTTCTAATGAATATTCAGGGTTGAATGCCTTTACGATTGACTCATTTGATATCCTTGCTGTCCAAGGGACTCTCAAGAATCTTCTCCAGAACCACAACTCAAAAGCATTAGTTTTTCAATGTTCAGCCTTCTTTATGGTCCACCTATCATATCTATACTTGACTACTGGAAAGAAACATAGATTTGGCTATGCAGACCTTTGTCAGCAAAGTGTTGTCTCTGCTTTTTAATACACTGTCTAGGTTTGTCATAGCTTTCCTTTAAGGAGCAAGTGTCTTAATTTCATGGCTGCAGACACCATCTGCAGTGATTATAGAGCCTAAGAAAATAAAATATATCACTACTTCTACTTTTTCCTCTTCTATTTGCCATGAAGTGATGGGACTGAATGACATTATCTGTTTTTTTTTTCTTAATGTTGAATTTCAAGCCAGCTTTTTTTACTCTCTTTTACCCTCATCAAAGGCTCTTTAGTTCCTCTTCACTTTCTGACATTAAAGTGATACCATCTGCATATCTGAGATTGAGACTATTTATTAATGTTCTAACTATTGCTTCTTGAAAACCCATACAGATTTCTCAGTAGAGACAGGTAATGTATTCTGGTATTCCCATCTCTTTAAGAATTTTCCACATTTTGTTGTGATTCACACAAGATTTTAATGTAGTCAATTAAGCAGAAGTAGATGACTTTTGAAACTCTCTTTCCTCATGATCCAATGAATATTGGCAATTTGATCTCTGGTTCCTCTGTCTCTTCCAAACCCAGACAGTACATCTGGAAGTTATCAGTTCACATACTGATGAAGTCTAGCTTGAAGAATTTTGAGCATAATCTTGCTTGCATGTAAAATGAGCACAATTGTATGTAATTGGAACATTCTTTGGTCTGCCTTTCTTTGAGATTGGAATGAAAATTAACCTTTTCCAGTTCTGTGGCTACTGCTGAGTTTTCCAAATTTGCTGGCATATTGAGTGCTAGCAACATCATCTTTTAGGATTTTAAATAGCTCAAATGGAATTCCATCACCTCCATTAGCTTTGTTCATAGTAATGCTTCCTAAGTTCAACTTGACTTCCCATTCCAGGATGTATGGCTCTAGGTGAGTGACCACAGCCTCATGATTATCTAGGTCATTAAAACCTTTTTTGTATAGTTCTTCTCTGTATTTTTTCCCACGTGTTCTTAACCATTTCTGCTTCTGTCAGGTCCTTACCATTTCTGACTTTTATGCTTCCTTGGTGGCTCAATGGTAAAGAATTAACCTGAAAAATTGGGAGACATGGGTTCAATCCCTGGGTCAAGAAGATTCCCTGGAGTAGGAAATGGCAACCCACTCCAGTCTTCTTGCCTGGGTTTCCCATGTACAGAGGAACCTGGAGGTCTATAGTCCATCCAGTTGCAAAGCAGTCAGACAGGACTTGGCAAATAAGCAACAACAACATAAGTATGTACTTAGTCGCTCAGTCATGTCTGACTATTTGCAACCTCATGGACTCTAGCCCACCAGGCTGCTCTGTCCATGAGGATTCTCCATGCCAGAATACTGGAGTGGGTTGCCATGCCCTTCTCCAGGGGATCTTCCTAGCCCAGGGTTCGAACCCAGGTCTCCCAACATTGCATGCAGATTCTTTACCATCTGAGCCACCAGGGAAGCCCAACACAAGTGTGTGTGTATATATATATATATANACACAAGTGTGTGTGTATATATATATATATATATATATATATATATATACACACATGTAACATTATATATTTTATAATATGTATAGTATTGTTCACTGTATTATATTATATATGACTGGGGGCAGGAGGAGAAGGGGATGACAGAGGATGAGATGGCTGGATGGCATCACTGACTTGATGGAAATGAGTTTGAGTAGACTCCAGGAGTTGGTGATGGACAGGGAGGCCTGGCACGCTGCCCTTCATGGGGTCGCAAAGAGTCGGACATGACTGAGCAACCGAACTGAACTGAAGTATATTATATACTTCACTATATTATTATAACTCATTGAAAGTACTTTCATATGCACATTCACATACTTAGGTGTGTATATATTATTTTATATGTATATATATATACACACACATATAATATGAAAAGAAAGTGAAAGTAAAAGTTGCTCAGTTGTGTCCGACTCTTTGCAATCCCATGGACTACATAGTCCATGGAATTCTCCAGGCCAGAATACTGGAGTGGGTAGCCTTTCCCTTCTCTAGGGAATTTTCCTAATCCAGGGATCAAGCCCAGGTCTCCCATGTTACGGGCAGATTCTTTACCAGCTGAGCCACAAGGGAAACCCAAGAATACTGTAGGGGGTCCCTTCTCCAGGGGATCTACCCCACCCAGGAATCGAATCAGGGTCTCCAGCATTGCAGGTAGATTCTTTATCAACTGAGCTATGAGAGAAGTCTATATATAATATAATTTAGTCTATTTTAATGGCTTCTTTTCCCTCTGAACTCCATATTTCTTAAAAATGGGATTAATTATGCATTTTAAAAAATGCAAGCATAATGTATACTTACAAAGTATAATGTAAAGAAATGGAGTAAAGAGACAATTTCATGAAAGAAAAATAACGTGTGAGATATTTTATACACTTTTTGTTAAATATTGTTTGGTACAAAAGTTGTTAGCTTTTCATTAAAAGACAATGCTTTGGAATAATAATTATTTCTTTGTGCAGACCTCTTTGGGCAAATTAAATTTACTTTCTTCTTTTCACTATGTATTATTTTTCTGAGTTCATTTTTGAAATATATTGTAAGAGACTTTAGGTAAGTAACACTTTATGCCAACTGCTGCAATATCTGAATAGCAATTTCAGCCTGAACTTGTCAATATATTGACTTTAAGGGAGGTATACACTTCTAGCTTCAGACACAACCCATAGTTTATTACAGACAGTTCTCAGGATTGTCCTATATTTGAATTCCAACAAGGGAGTATGATATATTAATTGTCTTATATTTTAGAATATGCTTATGTATCATTCTGGCATATTTCTGGGAAGATAATAAAAGGTCCACATTGTTTTTCATTTTATCTTGGATGAGAAGCATAATTTCTGGCACCACTAGCTGAAAATTTCTCTTGGGCAGTCATTTCTCTTTCCATGCATGGTGAAGGAGTTTATAAGTATCAGAAAGAACCCTAATCTTTAGTCCTTCTTCAAAATTTCAATTCTAATCAATTACTTAAGTCAACAACCATATGAAAAGCTGCTGAGAGGTCTTGGAAAATCAGAACAGAAATCAATCTCAGAGTAGTGATAGTAGAGAAAACTAATTTTTATGTTGGAGTTGAGTGTATTGAGAATTGGAAAAATGTGCATTGAGAATTGGGATGGCTTTGCAATGTGTCAGCCAAGCAAGGCTGAACTACATTTCCCAGAATTTCCTTTATTGTATATTTCTATTAGAGTGAGCAAGTAGGGAGATTGGTGGGGGAGGGGGGCAGATTTGAAAGCCAGAAGGCAAGCTGCACCTATTTTGTAGCTCACACACTTATTATGGATCTGCTGACTTACCCCACTGGTGTGAAGCACCAGTCAGGCCTATAGTTGCTCTACTTTCTTGAAATTCTTTAGCTTTTCTGACCAGCTGTGTATGCTTAGCTTTGTGACAGAGGCTCCGATTTCTTCAGATTATCCTTATCAGCAAGGACAGAGGCAAGCAAGAAACTACATGGATTTCAACATGTCTTTGTAGAGTTCTAGCTCATGTTTGGGGATTTAAGCCTGATCATGACCTTCCCTCCATGACTGCCTCCCCCTGTGGACATCAATTTCCAGCCCAGACAAGGGGGAAGTGGTAGCCTTACAACTTAATCAGCTTATAGAATTGAGTAACTGAGTTCAAGGTAACATATACAGAACATATTCACACATAACTGGCTCTGCTCCCCTGGTTGAATTCTGACTGACATACAAAATAAAGACAATAGTCATGGACAACTCCTTCATTAACTTCTCTTATGAAGGGGAGTAGAGATAATATCTGGAGATATGAAGTTGAAGGATGATTATAACAGAGAATTTTTTATTCTGTTTCTATAACAGAAGGAAAATGGATGAGGCAGAAGAGAGAGAACATGATCAATATTACCAATACAATCCACAGCACGTCCATTGTTTGGGCTTCCCTGGTAGCTCAGATAGTAAAAAATCTGCCTGAAATGCAGGAGACCAGGGTTCAGTCATTGGATCATGAAGATCCCCTGCAGAAGGTAATGGCAATCCACTCCAGTATTCTTGCCTGGAGAATTCCATGGACAAAGGAGCCTCATGAGCTATAGTCTGTGGGGTCTCAAAGAGTTGGACATGACTGAGCAACTAACACACACATAACACACACCAATACCAAAAAAAGAAAAGGCAGAGACAGGAACAGATTCAAATGGGTTAGTAATTATCTTTTTCTTTTCCAGCCTTGCATGATAAGTCACTTCAGTCATGTCCAGCTGATTGTGACCCTATGGACTGTAGCCTGCCAGGCTCCTCTGTCCATGAGATTCTCCAGGAAAGAATACTGGAGTGGGTTGCCATGCCCTCCTCCAGGGGATCTTTCCTACCTAGGGATTAAACTCACATCTCTTACATTTCTTGCATTTGCAGGGAGGTTCTTTACCACTAACACCACCTGGGAAACCCTTTCCAGGCTTCAGTTCAGTTCAGTTCAGTTGCTCAGTCGTGTCCGACTCTTTGCGACCCCATGAGGTATAACTGACAAAATTATATTTTATATAAAGAGTACAATGAAATGATTTGATATTAATAAATGTACACATTGTAAAATGATTAGTTAACATATCTAATATCTGACATAATTACCTTTCTTCCCCTTGTAGTGAGAAGCTTAAGATCTACAGTCTTTGCAAATTTCAAGTAAACAATGAAGTATATTTAACTGCAATCACTATGTTGCATGTTAGATCCCCAGAACTTTTACATCTTATAACTGAAAGTGTGTGTTTTGACTAATATCTCCCCACTTGTTCAGTCAAATGACCTTCTTCTTCTTCTTTTTTTTTTTAAGAAATAGTAGCATCAGGCTATTTCTTTTTCTTACATAGGGCAATAGTAATTTCTCATTTGACATAACTATCAATTATATTAAGCAGTTTGCTAATATCATGATAGTTTAATCATTATCATCATTACCAAAAAAAAAACCCTATTTAAAGTACTAGACTCTATCAAACTTAAAAAAATTGAAGGTAAATGGAATCTTTAGGTTAAAAGAATTTGATTTTCTTTTCTTACTACTGGTTCCTGAGACTTACATGAACATGGTCATTCCAAGAATTTGAGGTTGAATGGGTTAGGTAGAATAAAAAAAAATTCTAGGAGGGACTCTAGCAAAGAAACCCCACATTCCATTTGAGTAAAGAAACTTCTTTTTACAATAGAAATAATACCTTGTAACATTAAATCCAGGTACATATTAATAAATAAAGTATTAGGTTTGATCCCTGGGTTGGGAAGATCCCCTGGAGGAGCGCATGGCAACCCAGTCCAGTATTCTTGCTGGGAGAATCTTCATGGACAGAGGAGCCTGGCAGGCTACAATCCATGGGGTCGCAAAGAGTTGGACATTACTGAGCAACTAAGCACAGCAAAGCACACCTGGATAAAAGCCTCTTAGCTAATTTAAAGTTACCAAGTGAAAAATCACTAAAACTGAACAATTAATCAGAATGTTATAATTTTAATTTTTATAAAATTATTCATAAATGAACAGGTCATCTGATTACTAAAATGCTCCTTACCAAGATATTATTTTCTTTAAAATTTTCTTTAACCAAATCCCTTTTGAAATTGACAAGATAATTAAATGCATCCTTCTAATAGAATTTAGTAGGGAAAATAATATAAAATTANTATTTTATTTTTTTTAATTTTTATTTTAACTTTAGTTTACATTACTATATTGGAAATGAAGTACATTAATAAACTTATTCCATAAAGCAGTCTTAATACAAATTGTGTGTTACTCGCTAAATCCTGTCTGACTCTTCACAAACTCATGAGCTGTAGACCACCAGGGTCCTCTGTCCATGGGATTTCCCAAGCAAGAATACTGGAGTGGGTTGCCACGTCCTTCTTCAGGGGATCTTCCTTACCCAGGGATCAAACCCAGGTCTCCCACATTGCAGGCAGAATCTTTACTGTATGAGCCACCAGGGAAGGTATTTATATCAAAAGAAATAAATATAATTTTTAATATTAATTTGTACTTACCTAATATGTTACTTTTTAATTAAATGATAATGCTGAGTAGTAAACAACCAGAGTCTCAATGGCACATGATGATAAACATTGATTTAGCTCACACATCTGTATAGTGCATCTGGTTTAGCTGGGCTCACTTAAGAATCTGCAGTCATCTGTTGAAGGTCTTATAGATAACTGTAGATCCCTTCTGGCACAAAAGCCTGGGCTCACTGCTAATACAGGATGATCTCAGCAGGGATGGCTTGGGGCACTTGAATCAGTCATTCTTTTATCTCTGGATTTAGCGTGCCAGCCCAGGCATGTTCTCATATTAATTGGAGAGTAGGAGGAACAACTCATTGGAAAAGACCCTGATGCTGGGAGGGATTGGGGGCAGGAGGAGAAGGGGACGACAGAGGATGAGATGGCTGGATGGCATCATCGACTTGATGCCCATGAGTTTGGGTGAACTCCAGGAGTTGGTGATGGACAGGGAGGCCTGGCGTGCTGCCCTTCATGGGGTCGCAGAGAGTCGGACAGGACTGAGTGACTGAACTGAACTGAACTGAGGAGGAACAAAAGGACAAGCTCAATCACTCAAGAGCTTTCCAAGGAATTCTTCTGTCAGATTTACTATCTATTGTCTCTGGTGGCTCAGATGGTTAAAAAATTAGCCAGCAATGCAGGAGACCAGGTTTCAGCCCTGGGTCGGGAAGATTGCCTGGAGAAGGAAACAGCAACCCACTCTAGTATTCTTTGCCTGGAGAATCCCATGGACAGAGGAGCCTGGAGGGCTGCAGTTCATGGGGTCTGAAAGAGTCAGACATTACTGAGCAACTAATACTACTTTCACTTTTCGTTGGCCAAATAGGGCTTCCTAGGTGGTGCTGTGTGTAAAAGTCACTCAGTTGTGTCCGACTTTTTGCAATCTCATGTACTATACAGTCCATTGAATTTTCCAGGCCAGAATACTGGAGTGGGTAGCCTTTCCCTTTTCCAGGGAATCTTCCCAACCTAGGGATCAAACCCAGGTCTCCCACATTGCAGGCGGAGTCTTTTTCAGCTGAGCCATAAGGGAATCTCCAGGTGGTGCTAATAGTAAAGAATCCACCTGCCAGGTAGGAGACAGGCATTAGATCTCTGGACTGGGAAGATACCCTGGAGGAGGAGGTGGCAGTCCACTCCAGTATTCTTGCCTGGAGAATCCCATGGGCAGAGGAGCCTGGTTGGCTACAGTCCATGGTGTAGGAGAGCTGGCTACACCTAAGCATGCGTGTGTGTGTGTGCCTGCATGTGCATGCACACACACATACATGTTGGCCAAATAACATGGCTGAACTACATACACATCACAGGGCCACCTATCTGAGTGGGAGGGCCTTTGGTGAATACTTTTGTGTGCTATTCAGATTTCTCTTTAGGAATAAAGGATAAGCTACCTCAGCTGATGCAATTACCACTGAAAGGGACTCCTGAAATTCTGTTAATAGCTCAGTTTAGGAATGGCTTCAGTTGAAGAGAACCACCTCACCAAAACCATGCTTCCTTCCAGGGCAGCTCTATTCAGTGATTGGTTGACATAAAAGTGTTAAAATCTGGTCCTTTTACCCCAGCTGTAAAGTATTCTGAATAGTGATTCTATTTTTGCATCTCCTTGTAGGGTCAGCTGCGGCTTCCATAGGGAATGTGCTGCAGTTTGACTTCTCTTTCTGTGCAATCTTGCCTTCTTCCATTCCATCCCACCACTACTGAGCCCAAGATCATTCCCTAATTCACTTACTGCCACTAATCTCCAACTTAGAATTTATATTCCAGGGAATCTAACTTGCAACACTTCAAAATTACATGAAAAAGGGTATAGCTCTAGGGAAAGGTGAATCGAAGTTATGAACACCATCAACTTTTCTAATTTAACAATCTAACAATATAAGGTTTGATCACTCTTAGAACAGTAATTACAGAAAAGATACATTTCTCCTAATTATTGATGCCAAAGGCTCAGCTTCTGTGTACATTGGTGCCAAATTAAATTTTGGACACAGAATTTTGGGTGAAGTAGAAATGGATAGTTTTATTGCTTTGCCAGGCAAAGATGGACACAGCAGGCTCATGCCCTCAAAATTAAGTGTTCCCACATGGGAAAGATAGTGACAAGTGTTATAGTAAAAGAGGGAGTGATTGGCTCACAGACATTCTTCTGATGGGTTGGTGGTGAGTTAAGTAGGAGTCAGCATCATCAGCCTTCAGGTTTAACTGGTCTGGGGTCTACATGCTTGTGGGAAGCATACCATAACTTCTCCCACCTAGAGTGGGTTTCAGTATTTGCAAAATAGCTCAAAGTGTAGAATCCCAATTAAGGAGGTGGTTGAGGCATCAGCCCTAGGTTGGTTGGCTTACATATAGGCACCCTTCCAGGTGAGTTGTTTACTATTCTAGGAGTTGGCTAATCTTAGAGGAGACATTCCCTTCAGTATTAACAAAACCCCCAAACACCAAAGTATTAAAAAGAAGAGACAAAAAGTAAGTTGTTAAAAATACAGAAACATGCACATATGATTTTTTTTCCTATTCTTTTCTGAACCATATGGGTCATATTTTTATAACTCCACCATTGTGCTAATATATAGTCTGTTCTCAAGAAATATTTTCATTACATATTATTTATTCAAGCTAATGCAAAAAGTCTATGCAAACTGTTTATACAATCTATCTTCCCCCTAAAAATCATTCTAGTCTAATCAAGAAGCTGTTCTCCTTATTAATAGCTAATATACATAAACTTGTTGCCCTTTGACTTATCTTGTTGATTTATTTTATAATCAATTGCAGCCCACAAAATAACTTACTTGGCAAGTCAACAGTTACGTTAGTTGTTTCTTTCACTACCTTCTCACAACGTCCATACTCTTAACACAAGAGCAAGCAAATTTATTTTTCTTCTTTCAAACTTCAAAGTATATTTTATTTCAATTACGCATCTGTTTTCAATTTCTCAGGAGTGTCACCATAAAAACAAGTCAATATTTCACCAATTCTTTTTATTAAAAAACAATATTATCATTGGAATTTAACAGCTATAAATCCTAACTTTATTTTTATATGGAATGGTTTAGATCGAAAATCATATGGTTTTTAGGTTGAGGTGCTAGAATATATATCAAACCAATCTTGGGTATTTGTTGTCATAGGTACCTTAAAATCATTAAAAGTAAAATATTACTTTTCTGTACAGAGAGGATATCAGTGAAAATGGTATAACAAAAGCCTCCAAAAATTCTCTCCTCTGTAAAATCAAGGGGAATACTTGCAAAAATCAGAATCAACATTTTCACAACTCTGAAGATTATTCTAAGCCCTGCAGCAATCTGGAGAGCATTAATGCAACAAAAGCAGCTAAATCTCAGAAAACAAAACAAAATACAAAAACCCAAAACATGAATTTTATGGCACTCTAACTTGCTTTATTCCCCTACCCCATCAGCTTCTCAATAGTTCTTGAGAACCAACGTACCTCAGTCAAGGTAAAAATCAACAGCCTTATAGTCACTGGAGAAGGCAAAATGAAGTAAGAGCTACCCAGTGGCACTATATCTAGAGAACTCTCATTATTTGATTTTTCTGTTGTTTCCTTGAAAGATTCCACCTACAAGAGTGTCTTTATTTTTACCTGATATCGAGCTCATCCAATATAAATAAACTTTGGGCCCTGGTTGTCAAAAGCAAGGAAGGAGAGGCAATAGTTTAATATCACAGCTGGCAAGTCAATGGGTAATCAGTTCAGTTCAGTTCAGTTGCTCAGTCGTGTCCGACTCTTTGCGACCCCATGAATCGCAGCACGCCAGGCCTCCCTGTCTATTGCCAACTCCCGGAGAGTTGGGGGCAAAATATATTTAAACTAAAAAGGTTAAAAGTAAAATCTGAAGAATGAGATAAACTCTGATATATTCCTGGGAATATAGAAAGCCGCCCACATGGATAGGGCAATGCACATGTCATGAATTTTATTGAGCTCACCTCTGGCTGACCTTGAGACTCTATATTGAAAGAAATAAAGGCTAAAGCACCTGTTTCAACTGCCTGGCTGAGTGTTGAAGATATGCCTTAACTCAAACTCAGAAAGTCTCCCAGAAGACTCGGATATTTATTGGTTCCAGGTGTTTATGGAAATCTATTCAATCTTTAGTGAACCACTAGATTAACTGAATATACACTTAAGTGGTTACCTGTGAAAAAGACTTCATAGAATTGGTTTGTAAAAGTCGCTAAACAAAAAACAATAACAAGAAACTCTGAAGATTGGGGTTTAATAAAATTTTCAAAGTTGATACATTTTATTATTCACTGTGTTCAGTTTTCACATAAAATAATATAAAACTTGCAAAGAAATAAGAATGCATGGGAGTAAGGGAAGAAAACCCCTAAGCTATCTTGAGGAAGTCAACATGTTGAAGTAGACAAAGAATGTCAATATATGAGATTAGTTAAAAGAACTAAAGGAAATGATGAATGAAGAAATAATGGAATGTATGAGAGTAATGTTCCACCAAATAAAGGATATCAATAAATATACATAAATTATAAAAAAATAACCAAATATAACTATATAGTTGAAAATTAACACATAGAAAATGAAAAATTCATTATGAGGCCCACCAGAAGATTTGAGCAAACAGAATTAACAATATTCAAACTTAAAAATAGTTAAATTGAGATTATTCTGAGTGACAAATAGAAAATAGTATTAATGAAATTAAGTGAACGAATCTCAGAGAAATTCAGGGAACAATTTTGTGTACCAACATATGTGTAATCAGGAGAGGAGTGAGAGAAAATGACAGAAAAAAATATTTGAACAAATGATGGCAAAAAACTTCACAACTTTGGTGAAAAATATTGATGTAAACATCCAACAAGTTCAACAGATACCAAGCAGAATACACACAAAGAAATTCACACTTATACACACCATAATCAAACTGCTGAAAGTCAGTGCCAAAGATGGAATCTTGAAAGCAACAGGAAAGAGTAACTCTTCATCAGTTCAGTTAAGTTCAGTTTAGTTGCTCGGTCTTGTCCAACTCTTTGCGACCCCATGAACTACAGCACACCAGGCCTCCCTGTCCATCACCAACTCCTGGAGTTCACCGAAACTAATGTCCATCGAATCGGTGATGCCATCCAGCCATCTCAGATTCTGTCGTCCCCTCCTCCTCCTGCCCCCAATCCCTCCCAGCTTCAGAGTCTTTTCCAGTGAGTCAACACTTCACAGAAGTGGCCAAAGTACTGGAGTTTAGCTTTAGCATCAGTCCTTCCAAAAAACACCCAGGCCTGATCTCCTTTAGAATGGACTGGTTGGATCTCCTTGCAGTTCAAGGGACTCTCAAGAGTCTTCTCCAACACCACAGTTCAAAAGCATCAATTCTTCAGCGCTCAGCTTTCTTCACAGTCCAACTCTCACATCCATACATGACCACTGGGAAAACCCTAGCCTTGACCTTTGTTGGCAAAGTAACAACTCTGCTTTTTAATATGCTATCTAGGTTGGTCATAACTTTCCTTCTAAGGAGTAAGTGTCTTTTAATTTCATGGCAGCAATCACCATCTGCAGTGATTTTGAAGCCCTCCAAAATAAAGTTTGACAGTGTTTCCACTGGTTCCCCATCTATTTCCCATGAAGTGATGGGACCAGATGCCATGATCTTAGTCTTCTGAATGTTGAGTTTTAAACCAACTTTTTCACTCTCTTCTTTCACTTTCATCAAGAGGCTTTTTAGTTCCTCTTCACTTTCTGCCTTAAGGGTGGTGTCATCTGCATATTTGAGGTTATTGATATTTCTCCCGATAATCTTGATTCCAGTTTGTGCTTCTTACAGCCCAGCATTTCTCCTGATGTACTCTGCATATAAGTTAAATAAGCAAGTAGACAATATACAGCCTTGACGTACTCCTTTTCCTATTTGGAACCAGTCTGCTGTTCCATGTCCAGTTCTAACTATTGCTTCCTGACCTGCATATAGGTTTCTCAAGAGGCAGGACAGGTGGTCTGGTATTCCCATCTCTTTCAGAATTTTTCACAGTTTGTTATGATCCACAGAGTCAAAGGCTTTGGCACAGTCAATAAAGCAGAAGTAAATGTTTTTCTGGAACTCTCTTGCTTTTTCCATGATCCAGCGGATGTTGGCTATTTGATCTCTGGTTCCTATGCCTTTTCTAAAACCAGCTTGAACATCTGGAAGTTCACAGTTCATGTATTGCTGAAGACTGGCTTGGAGAATTTTGAGCATTACTTTACTACCATGTGAGATGAGTGCAATTGTGCAGTACTTTGAGCATTCTTTGGCATTGCCTTTCTTTGGGATTGGAATGAAAACTGACCTTTTCCAGTCCTGTGGCCACTGCTGAGTTTTCCAAATTTGCTGGCCTATTGAGTGCAGCACTTTCACAGCATCATCTTTCAGGATTTGAAACAGCTCAACTGGAATTCCATCACCTCCACTAGCTTTGTCCATAGTGATGCTTTCTAAGGCCCACTTGACTTCACATTCCAGGATGTCTGGCTCTGGGTGAGGGATCACACCATCGTGATTATCTTGGTCATAAAGATCTTTTTTGTACAGTTCTTCTGTGTATTCTTGCCACCTCTTCTTAATATCTTCTGCTTCTGTTAGGTCCATACCATTTCTGTCCTTTATTGAGCCCATTTTTGCATGAAATGTTCCCTTGGTGTCTCTAATTTTCTTGAAGAGATCTCTAGTCTTTCCCAGTCTGTTCTTTTCCTCTATTTCTTTGCACTGATTGCTGAAGAAGTCTTTCTTATCTCCTTGCTATTCTTTGGAACTCTGCATTCAGATGCTTATATCTTTCCTTTTCCCCTTTGCTTTTCACTTCTCTTCTTTTCACAGCTATTTGTAAGGCCTCCCCAGACAGCCATTTTGCTTTCTTGAGTTTCTTTTCCATGGGGATGGTCTCGATCCCTGTCTCCTGTACAATGTCATGAACCTCATTCCATAGTTCATCAGGCACTCTCTCTATCAGATCTAGGCCCTTAAATCGATTTCTGACTTCCACTGTATAATCATAAGGGATTGGATTTAGGTCATACCTGAATGGTCTAGTGGCTTTCCCCACTTTCTTCAATTTAAGTCTGAATTTGGCAATAAGGAGTTGATGATCTAAGCCACAGTCAGCTCCCAGTCTTGTTTTTGCTGACTGTATAGAGCTTCTCCATCTTTGGCTGCAAAGAATATAATCAATCTGATTTCAGTGTTGACCATCTGGTGATGTCCATGTGTAGAGTCTTCTCTTGTGTTGTTGGAAGAGGATTTTTGCTATGACCAGTGCATTTTCTTGGCAAAACTCTATTAGCCTTTGCCCTGCTTCATTCCATTCTCCAAGGCCAAATTTGCCTCTTATTCGGTGCTTCTTGACTTCCTACTTTTGGATTCCAGTCCCCTATAATGAAAAGGACAATTTTTGGGGGTGTTTGTTCTAAAAAGTCTTGTAGGTCTTCATAGAACTGTTCAACTTCAGCTTCTTCAGTGTTACTGGTTGGGACATAGACTTGGATTACTGTGATATTGAATAGTTTGCCTTGGAAACGAACAGAGATCATTCTGTCATTTTTGAGATTGCATCCAAATACTGCATTTTGGACTCTTGTTGACCGTGATGGCTACTCCATTTCTTCTAAGGGATTGCTGCCCACAGTAGTAGATATAATGGTCATCTGAGTTAAATTCACCCATTCCAGTCCATTTTAGTTCACTGATTCCTATAATGTTGACGTTCCCTCTTGCCATCTCTTGTTTGACCACTTCCAATTTGCCTTGATTCATGGACCTAACATTCCAGGTTCCTTTGCAATACTGCTCTTTACAGCATTGGACCTTGCTTCTATCACCAGTCACATCCACAACTGGTATTGTTTTTGCTTTGGCTCTGTCTCTTCATTCTTTCTGGAGTTATTTCTCCACTGATCTCCAGTAGCATATTGGGCATCTACCGATCTGGGGAGTTCCTCTTTCTGTATCCCATCATTTTGCCTTTCATACTGTTCGTGGGGTTCCCAAAGCAAGAATACTGAAGTGGTTTGCCATTTCCTTCACAGTGGACCACATTCTGTCAGACCTTTCCACCATGACCTGACTGTCTTGGGTGGCCCCACATGGCATTTCTTAGTTTCATTGAGTTAGACAAGGCTGTGGTCTATGTGATTAGATTCACTAGTTTTCTATGATTATGGTTTCAGTGTGTCTGCCCTCTGATGCCTCTCGCAACACCTACTGTTGCTTGGGTTCTCTTACCTTGGCCATTGGGTATCTCTTCACAGCTGCTCCAGCAAAGTGCAGCCACTGCTCCTTACCTTGGATGAGGGGTATCTCCTCATGGCTGCCCCTCCTGACCTTGGACGTGGAGTAGCTCCTCTAACTCTTCATGCAAGGAGCTTGTTTCTTAGTTTGTCAGGTGTGCTGTCTAATCAGTTTAAGACTATTCTCTCTATATATTATATATCAACATGATAAATACATATGAGATTTATATAGGAATATTTGTGTAAGACTATTGTATGATCTCTTTTCCCATTATTATTATTTTTTTAACATGATCTAATGTAGAAGTTCTCTGACTTCTACATTAGAGGCTTTTCCTAATAACCTCAGAATGCTTGGATTTTCACTGATATTTAAGGAGATACACAAGATAGATTAGGCAATTTATGTTTGTATGTACCAGAAGGGTCTACACTGAAAGTATGACTCATCTCCATCACACCTAATAGCGGCCATTTCACTGGCAAACAGACCTCTGCATGGTGTCTTGATTTCTAGAATTTTTTTCCTTAGGCCAATCAATTTTCCTAGGAAAAGAATTCTTCATTTTCTTCCTGGAAGGATATTAGCTTGGCTAACAATATGCTTGAAGTCTTATAGGCCAGGAAATCAGGAGGTCTCTCTGTTTACTCTGTAGACTTCCATTTTATCTGTTTTCATTGCAGTACTTTACCTCTGACCTTATATCCCTGACAAAATTCTTAATTTCATTGATTCAAGCTTTTAAGAAAGAAACTCCTTATACTCCACCAGAGTGCAGATGGAGCGATTAACTCTTGAGGTAGGGAGGGAGAGTGTACGGTAGTATCTAACTTCTTATTGTGAAGCTAGTTAACCAATTCACTTCTGTCAAATTTAACCCTTCAGTTTCACTCTCAGAAGTACTTGTTGACTGCAATTGCTAAATCTTCTCAAGACTCTGTGGATTGAATTCTTAGAAGATTCCCACTGCTCCCAAATCCACACTCTTAGATTTCAGCTTTCACAAGTACTGATAATCAGTTACTTCCATCCTGAAAAATGTTACTGATATTACTGATATACTTCTTTTGTATCCTCCTTGACCCTGCATGTTTAAATATTTTATTCTTAATTACATATTTTTGTGGATCTTTAAGAACTGTTAGAAACAAACTCGTGCTCAATTCTCCAAATTTACACAGATAAGGCATTTATTTGGGTTATATTTACTAATCTAATTTATGAGATCAGTATTTTAGCCAGATATTTGTTTTCCTAATTGTGCTGTGTGTGTCATTAGCACATCATCTAATGAAATCATCTGCTGACAGAGACCATTGAAGCTGTTTGCCATCTCTGCTGACTCTGTGTTCCCAGTTGATTTGGCTAAAGAGCAGTTCTAGGGTGGCAGCAGGACATTTCTGAGGCAGTTTACAGTATTGTTTAACTCTTTTGCAGATATTGATGTTACATGAATTGTTGAATGGTGTAATTTCCACTGTACAGTTGCTATTGATCTCCTTCAGTGAGTCAATATGTGCTTGGTTTATTCTGAAGTCATTTAGACAATTGAGGATAACCAAAGATTTCACAGTCAAATTCTGTCCTTTGGTTTACTAATAATGTGCAAAAGAGCAAGGTTTTATATTCTGTACTCTCTTTATTTAACTGTCAAGACTATGGAATGGAGTTTGCAGGTTAGAATCATAAATCAAAATCAAGATTGAATGCTGTGTAATCTTTCCGTATGCTGCTACTTATGCAACTACAGAGGGGCTGTTAGGAAGGAGGCGCTGAAGCAAGACTACGAGTGTTACAATTCTGACTCTGTTACCTACAGCATGTGGTATTGGTATTAGGCAAGTTTCCTCATCTCTCTGGCTTCAGTTACTTCATGTGTAGAAGGCAAATAGCAATAATAGTAATAATAGTAATGATAATAATTATACTTTGTCCTATTGTTAAATGATTAAATGTTGATTAAATTATGTGCTTGAAACATGGTGAATCTCTTAATTATTATTACTATTATTAAATGGGAAGTTTTCAAAAGCTGATAGACAGGCAGCTGTACAAATTTCCAAGATCAACTATTATATGGAGCAATCATTTTGTCTGGAAGGACAACCCTATTTTTATCTCCTCTGCTATTGTCTTGTCAAGCCTTTCAAATTTCTAAACATTTATTCCAATTATATTGGAAATTCTTCACATAATATGGAGGGGACTGTTTTCAGATTGATTACTGAAAGGCAATAATGTTTTTTGTTTCTTTGGGGGCAGTTCAGGAAGGCAGGAGAAAGAGGAAAGAGTGGTGACTCTAGCAGCTACTCCATTCCTTGTTATATTATAGTCCCTTTAATGTGCAGATGCAAAATTGAACAACGTGATACACAGTCTGAAGTGTTGTCAGCCAGTACGCTACGTCAGGCTTCCTGGAGCTTGTCTGGATTCTGTGGGCCGGGCCTGGGTGAGCCGCACTCAGCTCTAGGTTCTCTGAGTCAAGACCCAGGCTGCCTGCAAAGTTCTGGTCTTCACCCCTGTTAGATAAACAGCGTGGAGGTATTGTCCTCCCCTGACGTCAGATAGGAAATCGTCTGAGAACAGTGAGGGTCAGGACAGCTAGGGCTCACTGACACTGACTTGCTGGGAATGGGACTGGCTCCGCCCCTCACCAGCACCTTGGGGGCCAAGGAACCTGATAGTGCACTTTCTGGGGAGCATTTCCTCCCTTCCTTTCCCAGCGACTAGCGTGCTTGTTTGACAGACTAGCAGGTGTCAGCGGAATGTGCCAGGGGCTGTGGGGAGTACTGTGCAGAAGCAGTGAATGCAGTGATTATAGGTGCCTGGTGGCCAGAGGGCAGGTGTGCCAGCGGGTGCACAGGACGGTTTATGGTTTCCGGACTGGCAGGTACCGGCTTCCCCTGGTGTGTGAGATCTCCACGCCCAGTGCCTCAGAAGGGAAGTGGTGGGCCAGCTCACTGTGACAGGGGCGGGTCAGGTATGGAGTTGGCTGCCCTGACCTGGCTGCTTCTGGTGGCTTCACGAGTGCATGAGAAGTCGCTTCAGTTGTGTCCGACTCTTCGTGACCCTATGGATTGCAGCCCTCAGCCTCCTCTGTGCGTGGGGTTCTCCAGGCAAGATTACTGGAGTGGGTTACAATGCCTTCCATCAGGGGACCTTCCAGACCACGAATTGAACCCGCGTCTTTTAAGTCTCCTGCTTTTGCGGACATGTTGGGTTCTTTACCACTAGCCCAACCTCGGAAGCCCCTGGTGGCTTAAGGCTTTAGCTAAACGTTCAGACTGCCCTGTGCCACCGCCAGGATTCTGACTGATGTCCGGAGGACCAAGATTCAGAGAAGTTGGGAAAACAGAATCTTAATTGTTTGGAAAAGTTCAGTGGGTAAAAGGAAGATGAAGTCACTTAGATGTTTAAGGAAAAAATACTACTGTGCATTCCCATCCCAGGCAAATATTTTCATAGAATAACCAGGATCAGAAAGTTGGTAACAGAGAGGCAGATTACCCACACAATTACCCACAGTTACTCAGCATCTATATTATACGCAGAGCACATCATGAGAAATGCTGCAATGGAAGAAGCACAAGCTGGAATCAAGATTGCCAGGAGAAATATCAATAACCTCAGATATGCAGATGACACCACCCTTATGGCAGAAAGTGAAGAGGAGCTAAAAAGCCTCTTGATGAAGGTGAAAGAGGAGAATGAAAAAGTTGGCTTAAAGCTCAACATTCAGAAACCAGAGATCATGGCATCTGGTCCCATCACTTCATGGCAAATAGATGGGGAAACAGTGGAAACAGTGTCAGGCTTTATTTTGGGGGGCTCCAAAATCACTGCAGATGGTGACTGCAGCTATGAAATTAAAAGACACTTACTCCTTGGAAGGAAAGTTATGACCAACCTAGACAGCATATTAAAAAGCAGAGACATTACTTTGTCAACAAAGGTCCATCTAGTCAAGGCTATGCTTTTTCCAGTGGTCATGTATGGATATGAGAGTTGGACTATAAAGAAAGCCGAGTGCTGAAGAATTGATGCATTTGAACTGTGGTGTTGGAGAAGACTCTTGAGAGTCCCTTGTACTGCAAGGAGATCCAACCAGTCCATTCTGAAGATCAGCCCTGGGTGTTCATTGGAAGGACTGATGCTGAAGCTGAAACTCCAATACTTTGGCCACTTTATGCGAAGAGCTGACTCATTTGAAAAGATCCTGATGCTAGGAAAGATTGAGGGCGGAGGAGAAGGAGACAACAGAGGATGAGATGGTTGGATGGCATCACCAACTCAATGAACATGTGTTTTTGTAGACTCCAGGAGTTGGTGATGCACAGGGAGGCCTGGCGTGCTGCGATTCATGAGGTCTCAAAGAGTTGGACATGACTGAGCAACTGAACTGAACTGAACTGAACTCAGCATCTGCTAATGTTACTTTTTTAAATCATATCACTTTTTTCTCTTTATATTCAAGGTGTCATGAAGTAACAACGACGTTATTTTCCATTTAATACTTGTATAAGATACCATCTCCTTCTAAAGAGGCTAAACACAAAATTCATTTACCTCCATATTCAGCTCTGATTGATGTTAATTTTCCTTTCAGTTCTATTTTGTAATGCCACTGTGTAAAGACAACCAACAACAACACTTACTTTATGAAAATAAAAAATAGGGGAAGGGAGTATAAGGAATAATTGATTAATGCATGCATACGCTACCTACAGTTCCCATTTATGAACTCAACATGAAGCCATAATTGCTATTTGTATTTCCACTTTCTATCTATGATTCTTTTGCCTTTAGTCAATAGTTCAGCTGCTCAGAGTTATTTACGTGGTGGGGTGACAAAATCTTTACTCCTGAAGGCTCTGTATCCTTAGCTATCTTTACATGGTAGTACAAGCTTATAAAAATGACCATAAGCTGAATTTTTAAAATTTTTAATTTAATGTTTTAAAATTTTAAAATATTTTACAAATTTAAGTGAAGAAACATAAAGGTCACATAATCATAACTTTTCAAGCAGATATTATCAACTTGAAGTTTTGATTATCCTGTGACCTTTAATTTTTTGTCAGAATATGGTAAACTCTCTATTGTTGATTAGAAAAGTGCAGGCTCCTAAAAAAGTTGTAAAACTAATATGTAATAAATACAATATATTGATAGGTTAAAACATTAGAAGCATTGAAAATTAGAGTGTTTTATTTCTTTGCAAAATCTCACCAAAAAATGTTTGAAATTCTCTGTAATGCTGTGTAACTTCAAATATAGGGTGAGCATCTTTGTAATACAAGAGTGAATTGTCATACTCCTTTTTCAATTTGTGTGAGGTCCCAAAACTTTATCCTATGCACTTTTTAAAATTTAAAAAATCTTTACTGAATCATAGTTAATCTACAGTACTAGTTTAGTTTCAGATCTACAGCAAAGTACAGGTGGTCCTAGTTGCTATCTATTCTATATATAGTAGTATGTATCTGTTGATCCTAAACTTCTAAGTTATCCTTCCCTCCCTTTCCCCTTTTGGTAATACTAAATTTGTTTTCTATGTCTGTGAGTCTGTTTCTGTTTTGCAAATAAATTCATTTGCATTATCTTTTTAAATTCCATATATATATATATATATATATATATATAT
>SJYQ01000502.1:115565-130222 GCA_006410935.1 Redunca redunca | reverse complement strand
CAAGTGGGCCTTAGAAAGCATCACTACGAACAAAGCTAGTGGAGGTGATGGCATTCCAGTGGAGCTATTTCAAATCCTGAAAGATGATGCTGTGAAAGTGCTGCACTCAATAGGCCAGCAAATTTGGAAAACTCAGCAGTGGCCACAGGACTGGAAAAGGTCAGTTTTCATTCCAATTCCAAAGAAAGGCAATGCCAAAGAATGCTCAAACTACCGCACAATTGCAGTCATCTCACATGCTAGTAAAGTCATGCTCAAAATTCTCCAAGCCAGTCTTCAGCAATACGTGAACCATGAACTCCCTGATGTTCAAGCTGGTTTTAGAAAAGGCATAGGAACCAGAAATCAAATTGCCAACATCTGCTGGATCATTGGAAAAGCAAGAGAGTTCCAGAAAAACATCTATTTCTTCTTTATTGACTATGCCAAAGCCTTTGACTGTGTGGATCACAATAAACTGTGGAAAATTCTGAGAGAGATGGGAATACCAGACCACCTGAATTGCCTCTTGAGAAATCTATATGCAGGTCAGGAAGCAACAGTTAGAACTGGACATGGAACAACAGACTGGTTCCAAATAGGAAAAGGAGTACATCAAGGTTGTATATATATATATAATATCATACAATATTTGCCTTTCTCTGACTTATGTCACATAGTATGATAATCTCCAGGTCCATCCATGTTGCTGCAAATAGCATTAGTTCATTCATTTTTATGATTGAGTAGTATTCCATTGTATACATGCTCCACCTCTTTATACATTCATCTGTCAATGGACATTTAGTTTGCTTCCATGTTTAAGCTATTCAAAATAATACTGCTATGAACTTTAGAGTGCATGTATCTTTGTGTATTAGTCTTTTCTCTAGATATATGCCCAGGAATGGGATTCCTGGATTATGTGGTAACTCAGTTTTTAGGTTTTTAAAGACCCTCCATTCTATTCTCCATAGTGGCTGTTCCAGTTTACATTCCCACCAACAGTCCAGTGATGTTTCATTACATCTTATTTATCCATTCATTTGTTGATTGTCACTGAGGTTGCTTCCATGTCTTGGTTATTATAAATAGTAACGCTATGAACATTGGGATTCAAATGTTGCTTCAAATTGAAGTTATCATCTTTTCTGGACATATGCCCAGGAGTAGGATTGCTTGATCATTTAGCAAAACTATTTTTAGTTTTTAAGGAAACATACTATTTTCCATAGGAGCTGCATCAACTTACACTCCCACCAACAATGTAGAGGAGTTTCCTTTTCTTCTGAATCTTCTCCAGCTTTTATTTTTTGTAGACTTTTTGATAATGGCCTTGCTGACTGATATGAGGTGATACTTCCTTGTAGTTTTGATTTTTATTTCTGTAATAATTAACAATGTTGAGCATCTTCTCATGTGTCTGTTGGCTATTATATGTCTTTTTTGGAGGAAAGTCTATTTAGGTCTTCTGCCATTGTTTGATTTTTAAAAATTCCAAGCTTTTTGTATATTTTGGAAATCAATCCCTTGCCAGTCACATAGTCTGCAAGTATTTTCTCCCAGGCCATAGATTGTCTTTTCATTTTGTTTATGATTTCCTTTACTGTGAAAAATTTTATGTTTTATTAGATCTCATTTTTTTTTTTTTTATTTTGGTTCTCTATCCTTGAGTGTCTGAGTTAAGAAAATATTGCTACAGTTTATGTCAGAGAGTGTTTTGCCTGTGTAGTTTTTTAGGAGTTTTATGATATCATATCTTATGTTTAGGTATTTAAGCCATTTTGAGTTTATTGTTTTGTTTGATGTGAGGGAGTGTTTTAATTTTATTGATTTGCATAGAGCCATCCAGCTTTCCCAGCACTACCTCCTGAAGAGACAGGCTATCTTTTCTCCATTGTATATTTTTGCCTTTGCCAAAGATTAATTGACCATAAGTGTATATGTTTATTTCTGTACTCTCTATGCTGTTCAGTTGATCTATATGTCCAGTCAATGCCATGCTATTTTGATTACTGTTGCTTTGTAATATTGTCTGAAGTCTGGAAGGTTTAAGCCTTCAGCTGTGTCTTTTTCTTCAGGATTGCCTTGGCAATTCTAGGTCTTTTTTGGTTCCTTATAAAGTTTAGGATTACTTGTTTTAGTTCTCTGAAGAATGCCATGGGGAATTTGATAAAAATTGTATTAAATCTGTCAAGTGCTTTGAATAGTATGACCATTTTAACAAGATCCATTCTCCCAATGCAAGAACATATGATATCTTTCCATTTTCTGTCATCTTTGATTTCCTTTATTAATGTTTTATACTTCTCAGAGTATAAAGTCTTCACCTCATTCATTAGGATTATTCCTTGGTATATTTTGGAAATTTTAAACAAGGTATTTTTTAAATGTTCAAATATTTTATTTTTAAAGAAATGCAACAGATTTTTAAATTTTGTCTATTTCATTGTTAAATAAATGCAACAGATTTCTGTGTATTCATCTTGTATCTTGCTCAATTTCATTGAATTCATTTATCAGCTCTAGTAGTTTTGTGTGGAGTGTTTAGTTTTTTTCTATATAGAGTACCATATATCAAAGTTCATTGATTGCTCGCACTTCATCAAGGGCCACTTCTTCTGTGGGAGCACTGATAGTCAGCTCAAATGTTCCTCAAGCACTTGTGCACTTTCAGTATCATGAGTTATCTATGAAAATCCCTTTAACCTGGAGCTTCCCCATGGACATCATCATCCTTTTCATCACTTTTTCATTTATGTCAGTGATTTCACTTTCTCCAAGTTCCAGATAGGTAGAGTTTTTCTAATGCCAGCAGTGTCAACATTAGATATTTTTTACAGCTCCATCTATGTCCCACTCTGACTTTATTTTTAGCAATGTAATTTTCCTTTAGTTTCTGTCATTTTCATCTTTGTTGGGAAAATATCTTTTTTAATTACCAATTTTTGCCTGTGATCACATAGCTTTGTTATTGGTTGCAAGGAGACTACTTTCTTTCATGTATGAACATGAACTGAGTAACGGACACACAGTAACCAGTCATTGAACTTTTAAAAACGTGACGATTGGTCACTGACCATAATGCACACATTATTTACATAGTGATTTGTTGGTTGCAGAGGTGGCAGTGAAGATTGTATTTCATACAATTACTCAAAGCTAATATACCATAGGACTTGAAATTTGAGCTGTGCTTTTGGGAGACCAGGATTAACTAAACCATAGCAACTAAATTTTGTGCATATTGGAGTTGTGCAGAGTGAGGACTGTTTGTATATATTGTTTCCACTTGGTGGAATGTTGCTGCATATTCCATATTTATGACTTTCTGGATCAGATAATACCCAGTTCATAAAGAACAGACCAGTTTGCAAAATTTTAGATTCCTAGCCAGGGATGAACAGCAAGCCAAAATCTATTTCTTAAAAATAGAAGAGTTATTTGCAGAAGACTCACAGTTTTATTCAAAATCCTAGAGCTCTGAGATACTGAGACATGCCAGGGGCTCTATACAGACCCCTAAAATCTCAGTTTTCTTTCTCATTTGCAGCTCCATGGGCTGGCATTGTTTCCATATGCTGACAATCTTAGTTCTGAACGTCATGATTTCATATCTTGGGAGAAAAGTCACCTTCCTAAAGATGCTTCCTGCCTTCCATTTTTTCAGTTGTCATGCTTATGTCATAGTGGTATTTATAAAATGTAAATCTGACCATGTACCTTTGCTGCTTAAAATCTGTCAATGTTTAATTAAAAATCTTTGGACTAAGACAAAAATCCTTACATAGAATAGACAGTTGTTCATAGTAGGGCTTCCATTTCAGTTTCAGCTTCCTCTCTTAGAGTCAACGATCCATTTATTTTGAACACTTGTAAGTTCTGAAACATATTCTTTCTTATACCTGTTCTTTCCTTCAGGTGCTCTCACAGCTTAAACCTCCAGCTTTAGTTGGACAACTCTTGGTTATCTCACACAATAATCCTACTAATACATCTTTAGGGTAATAGCTTTTATGATCCATCTAATTGGAAAAATTTGTCTTCTAATTTTTTGGCTATCATCATTTAAAATTTATTACATCTTATTGTGCTTTAAAAATAGAGACATTGCTTTGCCAACAAAGGTCCATTTAGTCAAAGCTATGGTTTTTCCAATAGTCAGGTATGGATGTGAGCATTGGACAAATAGAAAGCTGACTGCAAAAGAACTGATGCTTTTGAACTGTGGTTTGGAGAAGACTCTTGAAAATCCCTTGGACTGCAAGGAGGTCAAACCAGTCAATCCTCAGGGAAATCAGTCCTGAATATTCATTGGAAGGACTGGTATGGAAGCTGAATCTCCAATACTTTGGCCACCTGATGTGAAGAACTGACTCATTGGAAAAGACCCTGATGCTGGGAAAGATTGAACGTGGGAGGAGAAGGGGACAACAGAGGATGAGATGGCTGGATGGTATCGCCAATTTGATGGACATGAGTCTGATCAAGCTCTGGGAGTTGGTGATGGACAAAGCCTGGTGTGCTGCAGTCCATGGGGTCACAAAGTGTCACACCCAACTGAGTGACTAAACTGATCTGATTGTGCTTTAATCCTATTTTCTTGAATCTTCCAGTCATCTTTGATAACTGCAAAAAATATATAATTATATGTATGTATATACTGTCCCTAAGGCTTAATATAACAAAACATATGTTCTTCTTTGAATCCCTTTTCCCTCCTGTTTTCTCTTACAATATTCTTAGACAAAATATTCCTCTTTTGTCTTTAGTTACTGTTATTCATTATTCTAAGTCACTGGATTTCTATTGTGTCCATCTCATTGTATTGATTTAGTGAAGTTTCTCCTAAAGATCTTCTATTTTTTTTTATTTACATATTCTTCCTTAATTATTCCATTTAATCATCATGGCTTTAAATATTATCCTTCGGTTGGTGATTTCTAAATATGTAGTTTCTTTCTGAACATTTCTAAACATCCTAAGTGGTATCACAATTGCCTATTTGAAATCTTTACTTAGTATTCCAAAATATTCATGAAAGGCAAAAGAAAATACCTCTGTCCCCCACAACATAATTCTCCTCATATCTTAGGTTACACCATCATCACACATTCAATTTTTAGAGTCATTCATTCTTGAAATTTTCCATTTACTGAAATAAATTTCATCTATGACAAAATTTGATATACTGTATTTTCTATGCAGTATGCTCAATTATAGGACTAAAAATATGAACATCACAAAAATATCCATCTTTAAGGAATCAGAAGAGCACTGGCAAAAGTGCTGTAAGGAAGAAATGTTTCTTTGTAAAGCAACTCCCCGTTACTTATTATTGGGACCTAAGTGATCACCAGCAGCTTTAGAGAAGAGGTACAATTTGAATGTTGAATTTCCCATGTGATAAAACGGTATAGACAAAAACAGACTTGTGTAAAATATTTTAGATTATTTGATCTTCTTAAAGTCAATAGATGTCTTAGTCTTTTCACTTGTGCCTCTGAAACCAGGTGCTCATGAACTTCCCTGGTGGCTCAGACAGTAAAGCGTCTGTGTACAATGCGGGAGACTGGGGTTCGATCCCTGGGTTGGGAAGATCCCCTGGAGAAGAAAATGGCAATCCACTCCAGGATTATTGCCTGGAAAATCCCATGGACAGAGGAGCCTGGTAGGTTACAGTCCATGGGGTCGCAAAGAATTGGACACGACTGAGCGATTTCACTTTCACTTTCTGAAACCAGGAAAATTCAATATCTGCTCTCTAAAAGGAACACAGTCCTCTGTATAGATATCAGCATCTTATCTTTTAAATTCTGATTTTGTTCACTTTTCATCTGTCTTAAATATTTACTGTTGTTGTTGTTCAGTTGCTAAGTTGTTTCTGACTCATTTCAATCCCATGGGTTGCAGCATTCCAGGCTTCCCTGACCTTCACCATTTCCCAGAGTATGCTCTAACTCATGTCCATTGAATCAGTGATGCCATCCAACCATATCATCCTCACCACCCCCTTCTCTTTCTTCTCTCAATCTTCCCCAGCATCACGATCTTTTCCAATGAGTTGGCTCTTTGCATCATGTCGCCAAAGCACTGGACCTTCAGCCTCAGTCCTTCCAATGAATATTCAGGATTGATTTCCTTTACAATTGACTGGTTTGATCTCCTTGCATTTCAAGGGACTCTCAAGAGTCTTCTCCAGCACCACAATTCAAAAACTTCAATTCTTTGGCACCAGCCTTCTTTATGGTCCAGCTCTCACATCTCTACATGACTACTGGAAAATACATAGATTTGACTCTACAGACCTTTTTGGCAAAGTGATATCTCTGCTTTTAAATATACTGTCTAGGTTTCTCATAGCTTTTCTTCCAAGGAGCAAGTGTCTTTTAATTTCGTGGCTGCAGTTACTATACATAGTGATTTTGGAGCCCAAGAAAATAAAATGTGTCACTCTTTCCACTTTTCCTCAGTTGTTCCCTTTTCATCTATCTTAAATATTTACAGTAATAACTTATCAGACCCCAGTTATGTCATTTTATTGCATGAAAATGATCAATTCATATTTTCTACAAAATAATTACAAACCATTTTTTTCTAATATGAACTTTTATATCTGGCATCATTCCTGTTTCTTCTCTTATATTCCCATAAAAAATACATTCAAAAGCAGGAATCCAAGGGCTCAATGAGAAGTGCATGGGCTTTCAAGTAAACAAAATCACTTAGTGAGTAACCAGTGAACTGTTCACTATATGACCTTAGAGTTGCACATCTAGCTCTTTGTGCTCTCCCTTCCACATACCTATTTATCAATAATATATTTACTCTCCTTAGAGTTGTTTTTCTCTGTGATATTTCTAAGTCTTCTTAATGTGAATTATCATTTATCCTTTAAGATTTAATTGAATTCTTATGACCTATGTGAGTACATTTACTTAACACCCATGATTTAATTCTTCATAATTTCATTAAAATAGTTATCTATATTTTACTCTGAATAGTATTTTACTGTAAGGATAATAGCTTTTATTACACTGTGTTATAATTGTGTCTTTACTTATTTTTTATACGGTAATATAGTTCCTTGGGACAGGACACTGTTCTAAATTAGAGTACTGTGTGGTTCATTGATCATGTTTAATAAGTATTTGTTGGCTAAATAAATAAAATTAAAGTTTTGACCTAAATTGCTTATAGAAATCAGTAAAACATTTTTTTTCCATAAAAATCAAGTTCTTTAAACACATAGCATCTAACATGCTAAAAGTAAAGCACATTTTACAAAGTATCTCAAGAAAGACTATGCCTTAAGAAGATGTGCTAAAAACCAAGCTAGGGAGTCCTATCTAAAACATTTAACTATTTCTGATATACATTGTTTTTTACATCTCTAATTAGCATAATGGAAAGTGATATATAAGGAACATTAAAACAAAACAGAGATAACATATGAAAATTTGAGGCTCTAGAGCTAGGAGTTTTTAAATTTGCCCTGAATTATAGTGGAAGGAGGAGTGTTTCTTTCTGCACTCCCTTAGGGAGCTAGAGCGGTCAGGAGATTCCACAAATTCTATCCTGTCACTTTGAATTGTAGGTGAAAAGTGGAAACCTGGTTATAGATAAAGCAAGTCTTTATTCCACAATTTTATCTTCTTCCACTGGGGTAAAGCCGTCATAATTGGTTTCATGAGAAAACTTGGAGGAGCACTATAACAGTTCTGTAAGTCACACACTCACTGCTAGTGTCTACTCACCCACTCATACCATGGACATTCTCCTCCTCATGGTTGTATCAAAAACAAATTCTTTAGATGGTCTGAATTCCAGAATCGATAATTTTTTTCCTGTCAGCATTTTTTTCAAGCTGCTTCAAGTGAGAAAGTTGAGCAAGGACCTCAATGGGAGAGCAATCACAGGGACATTTTCCTTGAGAACTTGAATTCTCTAATGTTTCTCTTGACATCTTAGGTCATTTCTCTGAAGAATCATCAGTTTACACAAGTATAGATTTCCGTTCCTACAATACTGATTTAATGAAGGCATAGTAACTGTATTTGTTAGGTAGAGTGTTTTTAAAAAAACTTTAATTTCAAATTCCATGTATTACTTATTACTTCAGTCAAATTTTCTTAGAATAACATTGACAATTATCTTGAAAGAAGCAGGAGAATTAAGTTGTACTCTATTATGCATCGACTAGCTGAGAAAACAGGGAACTAATTAACATCTTAACAGATTTGATTGTAAATAGAACATCACGTTCATATAGGAAAATCTATTCATTATTAGAGTTAGAAATATTTTTTTGGCTTTAACTTAGTTCTTTTATGGCTACAAAGGTAGTCCTATGAATAATTGTGCAATAGAATGTTCATTTTAGCAGAATTGACTCATCAATTTAAACAGCAACTGATTTGACTGACATTTTCAGTGACCATTTGTTTTCTGGAAACTTGACCGAGTCAGTAAAAATTCTATGACCTTATTCAATGAATATGAATTTTAAGAAAAATTCAGTTATTAAGAGAAACTAACACATTTCCTTTTATGGCAATAATATGTTTCAATATATTGTTTTATCCATTTTTACTAGCAAAATTTTAATCAGACTGGGAAGGGGATATTGAGTTTGTCAGTTAAAAAGTAGGGAAAAACTACAAATGAATGAAAAGAGCAGCACAACTATCTCAATTATTTGAAAATAGACAAAAATTACTTTGTCTTCCATAGATAATATGTAATTTCTTATGCCATTAATTCATTTTTAATTTTGTCCAGTGCCCAACTCAAAAATACTTAATAAGTGCCTTGTGCTTGCAAGTACCCTGTTGTGTATTATCAGATATACAATTACTAATAAGAGATGCAAAGCTATTTGGAAGAAGATCTATTTCAGAGGATATATAAATGGTAATATGGTTATGGGCTTCCCTGGTGGCTCAGATGGTAAAGAATCTGCCTGCAATGCAGGAGACCTGGGTTTGACCATAAGAGCAAAGAAAAGAACTTTTTGCATTGGGAACTGGGAGATGACCTTCCTCTTCCATTATCCTAGTCCTTCCCTTTCCAAAACTTCATGAACAGGAAACTAAAAATATGCTTATTATTCCAAATTAGCTTCCTTGGTGGCTCAGTGGTAAAGAATCCACCTGCCATTGCAAGAGATACAAGTTTGATCCCTGAGTCAGGAAGATCATCTGGAGAAGGAAATGGCAACCCTCTCCAGTATTCTTGCCTGAGAAATCCAGTGAACAGAGGAGGCTCTCAGATTACATTCCATGGAGTCTCAAAAGAGTCAGACACAGCTGAGTGACTAAATAACAATAATTATTCCTGGTAGCCATAGACATATGTTCTCACTATAAAAGTTTAGTTCTATAATGTATCAAAATCTAGGAGTACTTGATAAAAATTATAACACCAGCACAGACAGTGACCTTGCATTTTTCTTATTCCTTGGATTTTCTTCTTTGCATGTAGAGTTGAGCACAGTCTACTTGGGCTTGGTAAGTGAGAATGTTTGTGTCTGTGTGCATGACAAACAACATCTTTAAGACAGTTATCCTTTCTGTGAACATGATCTCTTTCATGCAGGAATTTTGAGTAGATACATGATGCAGTTACAGTACTGATAAGCATTTTCGTTTTCTTTTTTCATCATCAAAAGTCCATAGTTCACAATAAGATTTGCAGCCACTCCCCAGTACCAGAACACTTTCCCTCTTTAGGAATGATGACACTGGGCAGGGGCTCATCCATTGCTTGAATCAATGGCTCCATCCATCTTCCAGAATGAAATCACCAAGAGAAGACTTCTTCAGTCTCTTGCATATATATATAGCTAGTCTCCTACATGACCTTTGTAGAAGTTTGTGGAAGAAGTCTTACAAGTGAATATTAACTTTTCCTATGTCTATGGTGCCATAGTTTCTATGTCATTCTAGCTCATATTTAACCTCTAGCAATATGTAAAAAAAAAAAAAAAAAGGAAAGATTCATTGGTACTTTTCATCTTCATATGATTTCTGTTTTTCTTCTATACACTGCCACATGTCAGCCAGGATGCAGGTCCTGTATCTTCTTGGAGGATCTTAAATTTTAGGGTACTTGGTTGTCTGATGACCTTAGACCTCTGATATCTTCAGAGAGATTTTTCTAGTTGTTAGGATTAGAGTGTTGCTATTTCTGGCAATCTATATCCTAGGCAGAATGGGTTTCTCTCAATCAATATCTTATATTTCATAAACAATACAAAGATGTTAGAGTGTTTTACCTCTAAATGCTTTCTGCTCATCTTAGTTTATTGCTATTATTATTAATTTGATATATCTGTCTTTTCCTGGGTCCAAAAGTTAGACATTTTTTTTCTATTGCTATTGCAAGTTTTATTTATATTCCCTGAAAAGAAAATTTACCATTTCATATGCTTAATATTTTTCTTGAATCTGAGACCATCTTTGTTATTTTTTAATATAAATTTATTTATTTTAATTGGAGGTTAATTACTTTACAATATTGTATTGGTTTTGCCATACATCAACATGAATCTGCCACAGGTATACACGTGTTCCCTATCTGGAACCCCCCTCCCTCCTCCCTCCCTTTCTTTAGAAACTGTACTCTTTTTCATGAGTTTGTTGAAAAGAAATACAGATTGTATTTGTTTGAAATATTTTTTTATTAATTCATCATTTTCAAAATATAACTTTGTCTGCTAAGTTGTTTTGGTCATGTTGGACTCTTTGTGACCCTGTGGACTGTAGCCCTGCAGGCTCCTCTATCCATAGGGATTGTCCAGGCAATAATATTGGAGTGGGTTGCCATGCGCTCCTCCAGGTGATATTCCCCACCCAGGGATCAAACCTGCATCTTTGTGCTTCCCACATTGGCAGTTGGGTTCTTTACTGCTAGAGCCACCTGGGTAGCCCAGGTGAAATATAACTTCACTAGTATACAATTCAAGGTTTATATTTGGCTTCTTTCAAGCTTCCCTGATAGCTCAGTTGAAAAAGAATCTGCCTGCAATGCAGAAGACCCTGGTTCAATTCCTGGGTCAGGAAGATCCATTGGAGAAGGGATAGGCTACCCACTCCAGTATTCTTGGTCTTCCCTTGTGGCTCAGCTAGTAAAGAATCCACCTGCAAGGTGGGAGAGCTGGGTTTGATCCCTGGGTTGGGAAGATCACCTGAAGAAGGGAAAGGCTACCCACTCCAGTATTCTGGCCTGGAGAATTCCATGAACTGTATAGTCCATGGGGTCGCAATGAGTCAGACACGACTTGAGCAACTTGCACTCACTCACTCTCTCAAGCACTTTAAAGGTATTGCACTGATTTCTGGTTTCTATTCTTGCATCAAGAATTTGGATGTCAGTCTAAATACTTTTATTTGTAGACTATCTGTCGTTTTTTTCTGACTTTTTAATGAATTTTATTTACCTTTTTCCTGCAGTTTTACTGTAAGAGAATTTATTAATTTCTTTGTATTTAGTTATGAATTTCTTTGTGTTTATCCTGCCTAATGAAATTTGATAAGACATCATGTCTTTTACCAATTCTACATTTGGTCTATTATCTGTTTGACTATTGCTTTTGTTGTGTTTCCATAGCTATAACTTTTAAAATGTGCCAGTTTAGTTTTAGGACTTCTCATGTATGAAGGAGAAGGAGTTCTGTGTATATGTAGATTCAATTTTTGTCCTAGTTTTGTATTCAAAAAACACAGAGATGGAGATAAATCATATATCACAAAACAAAATGAAAAGCAGGGGGAGGAAAGAAGTGTACTCATGTACTTATATTTTTCAGGATTATAGGTCACTTTTAGGCTATATTTTCCATAATCTGAGGGACTAGAGTCTCAAGAGTAGAGATATATGAGATGGAAGTTTTTCCTTTCCCTGACATAGTCAGGGAAATATATTCTAACCTAAACTGGGGAGAAGGAAACTCATTCATAGTACAGTGTTGTATATCCTATAGGCTTTCAACAATATAATTGATGATGATGATGATGCTGTGACAGTCTTATATGTACTTGTCTTTAGTCCTTGATATTATAGGTTTCATTATTCTGGCTACATGTAGCAGTGTAAACTACAAAGTCAGTCAATACAAACTGGGTTTTCAGAAGGTAAAGAGACGTCAGATTTCGAAATAATACTTTCTTTCTTCTGGATTTCTCCCTTATTCAAAAACACTTTTAGTGACAACTTTTCTCTTTATTATTCCTTTACAGAAATCATCCCTGATTGCAATAAGCTCTGTCTCCAATTTTTTTGACAGGCATCCGAGAATTATGGCACTAGCATTTACCCTCTTGTTCACGTCAAACTGTCCCTTCTATTCTTGGAATAATTCACAAGATATGATATTTGAGCAATGTAGGCTTAAAGGACACAGGCAATTTATGTTGTGTCAATGATAGTGACCTCTGGTTTTTGAAAGAAAGGCCTGACCCTTTAGACCATCTCTAAAGCCAATGTGTACTGTGCTTTAAAGGCTGAAATCAAGATATATCATAGGATGGAGATATTTTGAAACTCACATATGTACCCCAAGATTTTATTCCAGTACTTCCATTTTCTGTATTAGGAAACTAAGTCTACAAGAAACTCTAATTTGCTTAACACATATTTATTTAGTTGCAAAAATACTTATTCGGCACATCATAATAAATCAATTTGTTCATCAATTTTACCAGCATTCCTATTTTTCAGCACAAATCAGTGTTGTGTAATTGTTCAATAAGGAACATATTATAAATTAGAGATTGATTTATAAAGAAGAAGTTATTTATAAAGAGGAAGTTATCTACATTATTGCTGCTAAAAGCCTAATTTGGCCAGTGATGGGTATGAAGCCCTATTTTTCACTCATTGACCCCTACTCAAGCATTTGTCTCAATATTTTTCACGGAGCTTTCCCAGGGAAATGATTCAGTACACCACAGACCCTGGAAAATTGTTCCTCACTTTTGTCAACTTGCCTGCATATCCATTTCAAAAGATAAAACAAATCCTTGAGAGAATAATAAATCTTTCTTTTTGCAATTCCAAGCTTTTCGTTTGGCATCATTATCTCTATTTTTCTCTGCAATCCATATCTTTACAAATGATGGTTTCCTACATTTTCTGGGGAAAAAAATCAGATAATTTATTTATGTTAAGAACTGGTAATTAATGATGCTTATCTTAGTTATGTGTATACTTTCACAAAAGGGTAGATGAAGAAAAATTTTATGTAAGTGTTAAAACATCAGATATTAGTGTCAGGAGGCTACTGGTTAATATGTCAATCTACTAGATAGTCTTATGGAGTGGAATATTGTAATATTTTTCTCTTATCCCTACTGAATAATCACCAACTTTTAAAAGTGATCATTGATTTTAGCCTTAAAAATGTTGCTGTGCTTCAGCTTTCTAGTATGTTTCTTAGTTAAGATAACAAATATCATTTATTTGCTGGAGCAGTTGATAACATGGCCATTGTTCCTTCTCAACTTTTAAATTTGGCACACAGTAATTTAGACTTTACTGTGTGCCTTACACCTTTCCAAGTACTTTATAAATACTAACTGTGTAGTCCTCAATACAAAAAGAATTTTGAGTAGGTTCTATTATTAACTCCATCACATAAATGAAGAAGCTAAGGTTAAGTAATATGTCTAGTCAAATACACGGTTGTAAGGATCATTTTTCAGTGTATTCTTAAGGCAATATATTCAGAATATAAACATTACAGTAACTTTACAAAGAAAGACTACAATCTTACCCATCATAATTTGGAAAGGAAATACACACTTTACAGTGTATAATCCTCAGTGTTTTTGTTATTCATTATACCAGGAAATTAGGAGTAAAAAGTGAGATGTTTGGAATGTCTGATTTGGCAGGATATTCTCTTTCCCAGGATATTTCAGAACTATAGAAATGGACTTTTTTGGCACTAGATTTTTTTTTTCTGGAGTCTTACTACACAGTGCTTGAATATATGAAGGTCTCATCACTTGGAGAATTTATATAGCTTTTATTATCTCATAATATAAGAGGCCATAAAGCTCAATGACTTTTGACCTTTTTTAAGGCTAGAGATCACTCACTCTGTGATCTTGAACAACCTAATTTCTTTCATAGTCACACTCACAAGCTTGTGCCATGGAGTCTGTTTTTAAGAATGAAATTTTGCTTACCAAAGTATCTACACTTATACAATGGAGTAAAGACAATCTCTTTAACAAGTGGTGCTGGGAAAATTGGTCAACAACTTGTAAAAGAATGAAACTAGACCACTATCTAACACCACACACAAAAGTAAACTCAAAATGGATTAAAGATCTAAATGTAAGACCAGAAACTATAAAACTCCTCGAGGAGAACATAGGCAAAACACTCTCCGACATAAATCACAGCAGGATCCTCTATGATCCACCCCCCAGAATTCTGGAAATTAAAGCAAAAATAAACAAATGGGATCTAATCAAAATTAAAAGCTTCTGCACAACAAAGGAAAATATAAGCAAAGTGAAAAGACAGCCTTCTGATTGGGAGAAAATAATAGCAAATGAAGCAACTGACAAACAACTAATCTCAAAAATATACAAGCAACTTATGCAGCTCAATTCCAGAAAAATAAATGACCCAATCAAAAAATGGGCCAAAGACCTAAATAGACATTT
>SJYQ01000502.1:102596-112610 GCA_006410935.1 Redunca redunca | reverse complement strand
CTAAAAAAAAAAAACCAGAAACTAATACAACATAAAGCAACTAAACTCCAAAAAATTTAAGAAAAATAAATTTGAACATATATACAAACTAACACTGAAAAAATAGAAAAAAATGGATAGACAAGAATTAATTTTTTTAAATACTAGAATGCTACTGAATGCAGTGTCTATAAATCAGTTATAGTAATTAGCTAGAAAACATGGATGATGGATATCATTCATGGTTTATGTGGTATTCACCAAAGAAAGGAGAATTTCCTCAAGAGTGATTGAATTAGAAGTCCATCTTTCTAGAGCAATATAGAAATAAGTAATTAGAATTATCTCTGGGATGAACCTATATAAGGTATTAGCTTGCTAAGGGTGCATTCTAAGATTTACTTTCTGCTATTCAGGCAGCAGGCAATGCCAAATCCTCTTAAAATTGTGCTCCCAATTTTTCTTGACACCTTTAAACTTTCCAGAGATGTTTGTAGGAGAGAGGATTACAGACAGTGGTAATACCATAAGTCCTGAAAGGAGAGTGATGTGAACATAGTAAAAAATATTTATGATAGACAACACTAATTGGTAATGCAATAATGGTTCAAACAACTAATGCACAGTAAGAGAGAGTGACAAATTTGAAACGTAGAATATGGGCTAAAGTGAAACAATCTCAATTTGATTAAATAATTTAACAGAAATTGTGTATTTTGACCTAATAAACAAAAACTGTGTTTTGTTTTTTATTTTACTTGTTTTATGTGTCTCTTGATTTTTTCCATAAGTTTTCCTTTTATATAAAAGATCTTGGTGCTCTTTCTTTGCCATTCAAAATAGCTTTATATAGAAGCTTTTCAGGGGAATCTAGTGTCTCTCAAACAGGTAATTTTCATAACCTAATTAGATTGTCTGAGTGCTTCACAGTTACAATGATAGTCAATATATAAACACCCTGGCTGTCACCTGAACACTCAGCATAGCCAAATTTGCATTTGAATAGTTGACAGAATGTATTTTTTGCTTTTGGATCCACTGCATCATGCATTCTTTTAGTCTTTTGTAAAAGAAAAATCTGCAGCAAAATTGCAGAAAGCCTTGTTAATTCATTTTTTAATGAATAATGCTCTTTGGCATTCTCTTTGATAGTCATGGTTTGCTGGAATGAACAGCATGCACTTCTCTTTTTGGATTACTACAGCCTTTTTCAAGCTTGAATATTCCTTGGGGGTAAAATAGAGGGTTATCCATTTATACACAGGAGGGAAAGTACTTAGATGAATACCAAAATAGAAGTATCGGGGTGCATAACAAATTTGCTTAGTGGAGATTGAGAGCTAAATGACTGTCCATGGAATAACATTTTAATAGGATGTACAGATTAAGGTCATAATATAAAATATGAATTAACTAATTCAGATAGTTTCTCAGACAGTATCAGTTCAGTTCAGTTCAGTCACTCAGTTGTGTCCAACTCTTTGCGATCCCATAGACCTCAGCCGGCCAGGCCTCCCTGTCCATCAGCAACTCCAGAAGTTTATCCAAACTGATGTCCATTGAATTGGTGATGCCATTCAACCATCTCATGCTCTGTCATCCCTTTCTCCTCCCACCTTCAATCTTTGCCAGCATCAGGGTCTTTTCAAATGAGTCAGCTCTTCGAATCAAGTGGCCAAAGTATTGGAGTTTCAGCTTCAACATCAGTCCTTCCAATGAACACTCAGGACTGATCTCCTTTAGGATGGACTTGTTAGCAAATAGTAATTTTTGTTTAGCCAAGGCTATGGTTTTTCCAGTAGTCATGTATGGATATGAGAGTTGGATTGTGAAGAAAGCTGAGTGCTGAAGAATTGATGCTTCTGAACTGTGGTGTTGGAGAAGACTCTTGAGAGTCCCTTGGACTGCAAGGAGATCCAACCAGTCCATCCTAAAGGAGATCAGTCCTGGGTGTTCAGTGGAAGAACTGATGCTAAAACTGAAGCTCCAATACTTTGGCCACCTGATGCGAAGAGCTGACTCATTTGAAAAGACCCTGATGCTGGGAAAGATTGAGGGTAGGAGAAGGGGACAACAGAGGATGAGATGGTTGGATGGCATCACCGACCCAAGGGACATGAGTTTGGGTGAACTCTGGGAATTGGTGATGGACAGGGAGGCCTGGCGTGCTTCAGTCCATAGGGTCTTAAGGAGTCGGACACTACTGAGTGACTGAACTGAACTGAACTGAACTGCTTTGTTCTTGTGTACTTTTATGGGCGAAAGTTAAAATTTAAAAAGAAGTCATTTTAATAAGTATTCATTGAGTGAGTACAAAAATCCAGTTACTATGCAGAGGGCTGAGGATATAGGCAAGCATGAAATGTTATCTCTAATTTTAGGATTTATATCATATCAGAGGAAACAGACAAGTATCTAGATAACTACAATGAAATGTGATAAGTAGCATAATAGAAATATAGCAAGTACAATTATAACTAAATGGAAAGAACGATTCATTTTGTATGGAAGGACATCTGGGTAGACTCTATAAACCCTGTTAACATTTGAATTGAAAATTTTGAAGCACTACTTGACTTTTGGCAGGTATAAAGAGATGTCTAGAAATTTCAACAAAGGGAGCACTGCAGGCAAAATACTAGGTCAGGGGAAATCCATGGGTAATGGTGAGGATGAAGATAAGAGGAAGGTCTGGAGGAGTCCTGGGAAATAGCAAGACATGGAGCTGGGAAAATGATGTTGGGGTCAGTTTCAACTTAAATTTGCCTTTGTAGAATTAGTCTACTCCAAGATCTGACAATCTGGTACCAATGGTGATTCCTGCACAATTTATGTATGTTTATCAATTTTTTTCAAACAGTTGCCATTGAATATCAGTGAATATTTTAATAATTTAGAATCAGAACAAAATGCTAAATTGGTTCATTATCCTGGAATTTCCTTTCATTATTGTTAACTGTGGTCTCTCCCAAGAGTAACATCAATGAAGCAAAAGATAAAAATTGTAGAAATGTAATAGAGTTTATAGGTGTGGAGTTAAAGATCCCATTCCATCAAAATTAAGCTCACTTCTATTAGCAAAAATATCTTTACTTTTTATTAACATTAAAAATGAATGACATATCAGAGATGCACCATTTACCAAGTGCATGTGTGAAACATGAACCAATTTTTTTCTCAGATCCATTTCTTACCTGTTTTGTTGCTTGGCATTGTATAACTTGGGGCAGACGTTATAGGCTGCTTTGTTCAAGTTCCTGTAGAAGTTAAATAAATCAGGAAGCAGTGGTGTTGGATTAGAGGGTAGACCTAAGGGAGAAGTCAGGATATTTCTCCTCCTTTCTCTGAAAGACCCCATATTCTCCTTTCAGCTCTGACAAAATGGTCTCTAAATGGTTCCAGCAGCTTATAGTTCACTGGTTTTCTGGGTGCCAGTGTCACCACTTCTTGACTTTATAATACGCTTGGAGCTTATAGTGTCTCCTGCTGTTGCTAATGTTTCACCATCCCTAGTTTGATCTCATAGCTCTTCCATTACCAGTGTGACAAACTCCTATTTCAGATATTTTGAGAGAAATTTATGTTCCCTTACATGGAACCTGACTGACATATGTGTGTGTGCTTAGTCGTTCAGTCATGTCCAACTTTTTGTGACACCTGGGACTATAGCCCACTGGGCTCCTCCGCCCATGGGATTTTCCAGTTAAGAATATTGGAGTGAGTTGCCACTTCCTACTCCAGGGGATCTTCCTAGTCCAGGGATTAAGCTCTTCCATTATCAGTGTGACAAGCTTCTATTCAAACATTTTGAGAGAAGTTACTGTTTCCTTAGATGGAATTGATTTATACACCATGTTAAAAATATCTTCCCAGTTGTCTTAAGAGGTTATTACTTTATCCCTTCCTTACAGATAAAAAAAAGTGAGATAAAGAGTCTGTAAATCTATCACGTTTCAGTGAATCCCAAACTAATGCTACTCTACACTACAAAAAAATATCATTTTGCAAAAGCCCTCTCTAAGAAATCAAGGAGAAGAGGAATATAAAGGAGTGCTTGAACTTCCAGCTGATTTCAGTCATCTTCCTTATTACCACGCTGCATAGTAAATCTCATCAGGACTCATGTTTGGGATGGAGAAGGCAATGGCACCCCACTCCAGTACTCTTGCCTGGAAAATCCCATGGACAGAGGAGCCTGGTGGGCTGCAGTTCATGGGGTCACGAAGAGTAGTACATGACTGAATTGGCTTAGCAGCAGCAGCAGCAGCAGCAGCAGGTTTGGGAATCTTGTCTTTAAGGTCTTCCTCAACAGCATACACAACTTCCTGCCCTCATAGTAGAAGTCAGAATGGAAGAAGGACATTTTCTCCTACTAGTTCAGATTTGAAGAAGGCTTATGCCTCATTTTCAAAATTTATTTATTTTCTTTTGTCTTAGATAAAAAATTCAAGCCATTAGGAAATACTGAAAGAAAATTACTATAGTTTGTTTTTTCTAATCTTTTTTTTTAGTGTTTTCTTTTTATTGAGTATTCCCACCCACTACTTGACATAATTAAAACTTAAAACATCAAAATCACCTCTTTGAAAATATATAGTATTTCTAGCAAGTTGAACTTAAAAGGGGTAAGATCTTCAGAAATTAATGTCAAGTCTCTAATTCTTTATCTCTCTCTTTTGTGTTTAGTTATATTCCTGTTTCTCCCTCTAGCTCTCTCTCTCTCTCTCTTTTTTTTTTTAGCTTAAAGATTCAATAACAATACAGTTTATTGCTGAATCAGTAGAAAAAATGCTTTTCACTGACATCAAATCTCAAAACAAGGATTTCAAGGATACATTTTGAATAGCAGGCATTCACTGGAAAAAATAGCTGCGGTTTTATATAGCTGACTTTTCCACAAGCTTTGATAGTTTTTGTTTGTTTGTTTTCTTAATGTTCTTTTCAGGGAAGGTAAACTTGTAAAAACGTGTCAGAAACCATTGATTTTTATTTGTAAGTTTCTTAGGCATTGAACAAGGTGATGTTTAGTAGAATTAAAAGTCATAATTTGGGGGTTTAACAGTTAATTTTCTCAACATTTCCTGTACCCCAAACTCTTTTGAGAGATGTAGAAGATGCACAGATGAAACTAATCAACCATGAAGCCAAAAATGAAGCATGCACAGGGATCATATAGGTTCCAGTTAAGGCAACTTCAAATATTGGAGAAAATGGAGTATCAACAGAAACTAGCATCCATTCAAAATTTGATAATAGAAAATGTGTCTAAATTTGATACAATTTCAACACTTTGTTTGAGCCACCCTTTCAAATATTCATTCCAACAGAAAGGTAGATGCAATGAGATAACAAAGATAAGAAAAAATGCAAGTAAGTCACAACCAATCAAGCAGTATTATTTTGGGGGGCTAATTACATACACTTTAAGATCAATAAGATTTCATTCTAAGCTGTTAAAATTATGTTCAAAAATCTGTATCTCTCTCTCTCTCTCTCTCTCTCTCTATATATATATATATATGTTCATATTTTTCAAGGTGATAGGGACAAATTGAAATCCAATTGACGACTACTTTGGTCTTTAAATAGGTATTACAAAATTTTCTTATTTAGTGGAGCTATAATGAATTAAAGCTCCAACTAAAAGTATATTATCGTGCCTGTATTTTGTGTATGCAATATGCTATTTAAGGTTGTGCCTACAGGGTACATTTTAGGCAATAACTTATTCAATGTAATGTAATAAAAATGAAAGTGATTCTTCAATCAGAGAGGAATCTAACTATATACCGTTCAGCACAGGTCTTTTCCTTAAAGACTTCAAGTGATATGTACTAAGTTCATGTGGGAACTCTAGTATTTATTGTATGTGTCATTTTGAATATATGGTTGATACTTCTCCACTTTGTAGATCATCTAAAATAGCTTCCTCATAGCACCTTTAAAACATTAAAGAAGGTAATATAAGTTATAGCACTCAAAAGACTAAAAAAATGACAGTGAATTTTTAATCCTTTTTTATTCAACTCTGCCTTTTCAGTACAAGATGGTTTTCAATACACTAACACAAATGGATTTTGTGGTTTTGACCATTAAAAATTCTTAGTTCTGAATGACAACAAAGTCTTGTATTAATATTTATTTATAAGTCATATTTAATCTGAAAGCAGAAATTATATGGCAGTCTATTTCTAGAATTATACTTTCCAAAATAAAAGTAATGTTAATTTTCTTCTTACATTTTATCAAAGAAATATTTAATAATAAATGTGTTCCTGATGACTTCATGGCAAATAGATGGGGAAATAATGGAAACAGTGAGAGACTTTATTTTTTTGTATTTCAAACTCACTGCAGATGGAGACTGCAGCCATGAAGTTAAAACACACTTACTTCTTGGAAGAAAAGTTATGGCCAACCTAGACAGCATATTGAAACATTACTTTGCTAACAAAGGTCTGTTTAGTTAAGGCTATGGTTTTTGCAGTGAAAAATGCATGGATGTGAGAGTTGAACTATAAAGAAAGCTGAGTGCTGAAGAATTGTTGCTTTTGAACTGTGGTGTTGGAGAAGACTTGAGAATCCCTTGGATTGCAAGATCAAACCAGTCAATTGTAAAGGAAATCAGTCCTGCATATTCACTGGAAAGACTGATGCTGAAGCTAAAATTCCAATACTTTGGCCACCTGATTTGAAGAACTGACTCATTGGAAAAGACCCTGATGCTGGGAAAGATTGAAGGTAGGATAAGGGGACGACAGAGGATGAGATGGTTGGATGACATCACCGACTAGATGGACATGAGTTTAAGAACAATCCAGAAGCTGGTGATGGACAGGGAAGCCTGGTGTGCTGCAGTCCATGGGATGCAAAGGGTCGACACAACTGAGTGATTAAACTGAACCGAACCGAACTGTGTTCCTGGTGATGATGTGGATATGAGTACGTATTTAGCAAAATGCAGACTCATTTCAAATGATTAAATATTTTCTTCTTTAGGGGTATAGATTTCATACAGTGTGTGAAAACAGAACCTGGAAAAATAAGTGTTGGTAGAACTAGTAGAAATGTAATCTGTCAAAAACGATTATGTTAAAGCAAACAGCTATCCTCTATTTGGTTTACAAGATCTCCTCCAGACTTAAACCAGATTGGCTACAATCTTAGATGTACTCCAAAACTAATGAACAGAAATGGAAAATGCAGAGGGATTAAGAGGAATCAACAGTATCTTTCAAACATGGTAATAACTAAAATGAGAACACTCTATGTACTAATAATGAAAGCTATCATTCAGATTCTCAGCCTCCTGGATTTAGAAGGCAATCAGAATGGCTGTTCTTGTTAGATAGAGTGTTCTTTTATAGAAGTGTTGTCTGCAAGGAGCCTGGCTTGGAGAATTTTGAGAATTACCTTGCTAGAGTATGAGATGAGTGCAATTGTGTGGTAATTGGAGCATTCTTTGGCATTGCCTTTCTTTGAAATTGGAACAAAAACAGACCTTTCCCAGCCCTATGGCCACTCACTGAGTATTCCAAATTTGCTGGCATAGTAAGTGCAGCACTTTCACAGCATCATCTTTTAGGATTTGAAATAGCTCAACTGGAATTTTATCACCTCCATTAGCTTTGTTTGCAGTGATGCTTCCTAAGGCCCACTTGACATCACATTCCAGGATGTCTGGCTCTAAGTGAGTGATCACACCATCGTGATTATCTTGGTCATGAAGATCTTTTTGTACAGTTCTTCTGTGTATCCTTGCCACCTCTTCTTAATAACTTCTGCTTCTGTTAGGTCCATACCATTTCTTTCCTTTACTGAGCCCATCTTTGCATGAAATATTCCTTTGGCATCTCTAACATTCTTGAAGGGATCTTTAGTCTTTCCCATTCTATTGTTTTCCTCTATTTCTTTGCACTGATCACTGAGGAAGGCTTTCTTATTTCTCCTTGCTATTCTTAGGAATTCTGCATTGAAATGGGCATAGCTTTCCTTTTCTCCTTTGCCTTTCACTTCTCTTCTTTTCATAGTGATTTGCACTCATCTCACATACCAGCAAAGTAATGCTCAAAATTCTCCAAGCCGGGATTCAACAGTATATGCACCGTGAACTTCCAGATGTTCAAGCTGGATTTAGAAAAGGCAGAGGAACCAGAGATCAAACTACAAACATCCATTGAATCCTCCTAAAAGCAAGAGAGTTCCAGAAAAACATCTATTTCTGCTTTATTGACTATGCCAAAGCCTTTGACTATGTGTATCACAACAAACTGTGGAAAATTCTGAAAGAGATGGGAAAACCAGACCACCTGAACTGCCTCCTGAGAAATCTGTATGCAGGTCAAGAGGCAAGAGTTAGAATTGAACCTGGAACAACAGACTGGTTCCAAATCAGGAAAGGAATACGTGAAAGCTGTATATTGTCACCCTGCTTATTTAACTTATGTGTGGAGAATGTCATCAGAAATTCTGGACTGTATGGAGCACAAGTTGGAATCAAGATTGCTGGGAGAAATATCCATAACTTCAGATATGCAGATGACACCACCCTTATGGCAGAAAACTAAGAAGAAGTAAAGAGCCTCTTGATGAAAGTGAAAGAGGAGAGTGAAAAAATTTGGTTTAAAACTCAAGATTCAGAAAACTAAGATTGTGGCATTTGGCCCCATCACTTCATGGAAAATAGATGGGGAAACAGTGGAAACTGACAGACTTTATTTTGGGGGGCTCCAAAATCACTGTAGATGGTGACTGCAGCCATGAAATTAAAAGACACTTGCACCTTGGAAGAAAAGCTATGACCAACCTAGACATCATATTAAAAAGCAGACACATTACTTTGCTTACAAAGGTCCCATCTAGTCAAAGCTATGCTCTTTCCAGTAGTCATGTATGGATGTTAAAGTTGCACTATAAGGAAAGCTGAGCACCCAAGAAGTGATGCTTTTGAACTATGCTGTTGGAGAAGACTCTTGAGAGTCCCCTGGACTGCAAGGAGATTCAACCACTCAATCCAAAAGGAAATCAGTCTTGAATATTCATTGGAAGGACTGATACTGAAGCTGAACTCCAATACTTTGGCCACCTGATGTGAAGAACTGACTGACTAGAAAAGACCCTGATTCTGGGAAAGACTGAAGGTGGGCGGAGAAGGGGACAATAAAGGATGAGATGATTGGATGGCATCACCAACTCGATGGACATGAGTTTGAGCACAATCCTGGAGTTGGTGATGGACAGGGAGGCCTGGCATGCTGCAGTCCATAGGGTGGCTAATAGTCAGACACAACTTAGTGACTGAATTTAACTGAACTGTCTGAGAGCAGTTTCTACACAAATTAACAAACTGAACTCTGTAAAATCATTGTTGGGCCATATGCAGAGTGATGCTTACTGAATGCTTTATAGACACTAGCTTTATAAATCATATAATAAAACTAGTTTTTATTCTTAAACCCTATAAATGAACAAATTAATACATCTATTTATTCAGAAGCTTGTTCAATCTTAAAACCCCCCAAATAAGGAGAAAGTATTTAAACCCAAGTTGTCTTGATATTTAAACAAAAGTTTAAACAAAAGTTCATGAAAGTAGTCACTGTGAATACTATCTCTATGGTTCATGAGTTAAGTTTAGTCAAAAGACTTCTTATTGACTGTTTTAATGTATGGAGAAAGAAGGAACTAAATTCAANAATGATATCTATCTAATGATATCTGAAGAAATAAAAGATAAATAAACAGTGGGCCATGAGGATTCTTTTTATTTTATGGTGAAAGAAACTGTGTTTAAACAAGTATAAGGATTAAGCAGGAAGAATATTGGTTTTACTATTTTCAGGCAAATCTAAAAAAGCTAAACCCTTCTATGTGTATAAAATTGTGCTAGATACACATGGCCCAAGTTCAAGTTAGTTCAAGTTAGTAGCAAGAAAAATACATATATAAAAAAAGCAACAGTGCAAAATAAGATTCTATCATGTTAAAAGACAGAATTAACTATAAATGTTTTATAAATTTAGAGGAAGATAATGT
>SJYQ01000502.1:64781-102541 GCA_006410935.1 Redunca redunca | reverse complement strand
CAACAAAATAATAGAACAGAAATAAATTAACTATTAATTGAACCCTGAATAATGTGTGAGTTTGAAATTAATAAAGAGGACTGAAGAAAAAGAATTTTGATTAATTTTAAAGAATTTTTATTAAGAAGTATATGAAAAGCAAGGCCCTAAGACAGATACTGACTTTGGACATTTCAGTAGTATGGAGAGAGAAACTGAACAGAAGAGAAAAATAAGATTCTCACAGTCCCTGAAACATAATAAAAGCTCAATAAACATTTATCAAATTAAAACAGAATATTTCCAATAAGAATTTAGTAGCAGGCTCAAGAAGTTAATCATATTATAGTATCCATAGAAAGCTGTGGAAAGCAACAAGTCTGAAATCATACATAGTCCCAAGTTGGAGAGAAATGAGACCTGAGAACATATATGTCATGAGAAGTCATAGTAAAGCTGAAAAAAAGGCGAGCCCAAAATCTTTAACCTGTTAGCAATGAGGAAATGCCCATGTTTTAGATCAGAGAAATGGCATTACAAATAATATTTTAGGAAGGTAGAACTTGCAGTTAAGTTTTAGGTTAAGAACTCATTTGAAATTCTGTGTTTTCCTTGGAGGTTCAGAAACATTTTTCCTCATAATAATTGTATGCATTTATGCAACATTTCCTACTATATTACAGGTGTTCATGGCCACTTAGAAATCAAGTTAATAATAAATTTATAGATAGAGTATATGTGGTGTGAACTAGAGATGAGATATGAGGTATGAAGTAATGCAGCAATGCAAGTATGAACTGATAACTGATCTATTAAGATAGTGAAGGTAAGAATGTAAAACAATGAATGAATCTCAGATTCAAGAAGGAAGAATCCACAGGTATATGGGGTTTTTTTAGTATAATTTATTAAATAAATTAAAATTTTAAAGCTAATTCATGTTATGGTTTAGCTAAAGTGTTATCTTTTGAGTAATCCCATGTTCATTAACAGGTAGAGTTCTAGGAATAAAAACAAATAATCTTAGTATTTTTTTTATATATATAAGAAAGCTGGAGCTCATATAAATTTAATTATTTCAATTTCAATTCTTCTAAAACCAAAACTCATCACTTTTCCATTTAAGTCCCTAAAATGAGGATTCATCTATTTTTTGATCAATTAGATCACATAAGAGTAAGAAAATTCAGGATAGAGATACGCCATGAAAAGAGAAGAAATTGAGTCTACATCATGACTTTAAAGCAGTGCAGCTTTACCTCATGATTTCTATAGGCTACTAATCTAAGTATATGGTGGCTGAATTCTCTGCTCAAATGTCTGTTGACTTAAAACATTGGACACTTCCTTGGGTGAAATCTGAAACCGAACCCCATCTATGGAGGGCAAGAAAAGGCCTAAGAAAGAGGCAGACCAGTCCAAATTAGTAGGTAACACTGGAATTTACATCTGAGGGAATTTATATGTGAGGGAATTTACACCTGAGCAAGGGAATTTACATCTGAGCAAGGGAATTAACATCTGAGACTTGTCTTGTATGGCTCCAAGGTGAGTAGATCTCTTCCCCCCACACCAGAATTTTAAAACCTTTACATAGTACCTTAACTGAGTTCATTCGTGTATTCATACTAGATGATCTTAACAATACATGGTTCTCTCAAGGCTACATCCGTGAAAACAGTTCTTTCTTTGGGATGGTGAGCAGGGTAGGGGAAGAGGTGAGAATACTTTGATTGCCCACCTTTGGTGCAACTGGCAGTTTTGGGGTCAACTGGCAGTCACATCCTCTTGATAACCTCAGTGTTTGAAGTCAAGAACAAGGATATAGTTATCATCTGGGGCTTTTGGTCCTCTTCCAACCTCCGTGAGTATTCACAGAATTAACTTCCTTGTGGTTACAGGATTCAAATTTCCATTTTTCTGCTAGCTCTAATCTAGGGATCACTCTCAGCATCAAGAAACAATCTTTAATTCCTTACCATGTGATCCTGTAGGCAGTTCACAACATGAATGTTTTCTCTCATGTCAGCCAGAGTCCAATTTTTGAGATCCACTACTGTGCCTGGCCTTTTTGGATGGCTCAGCAGGTAAAGAACTTTCTGCAAAGTAGGAGACACAGGAGATGTGGTTTTGATCCCTGGGTAAGTAAGATTCTCTCGAGAAGGAAATGGAAAACCACTCCAGTATTCTTGCCTGAAAAAAAAAAAAAAAAAAAATCCATGGACAGACAAGCCTGGTAGGCTACAGTCCATGGAGTTGCAGAGTCGGACATGACTTAGTGACTACGTACATATATCACAAACACACCTATCACTGTGCCTGGCCAGAGAAAACTGCCTTTAAGGAGCTCCATCTAATTAGGTCAGGTCACTCAGGCCAACTCAGGTAATTTCCCTGTCTTAAAAGGTCAGCTGTTTTAGAAGATTAATTTTCTACAAAATTCCTTCAAGCTACACCTAGATTAACACTTGACTGAATAACTAGGAGAAAGTTTGTACCCAGTATCAATCTTGAGGGACCATCTTAAAATTGTGCCTTCTATACTCACTAAACTATGAATAGCTCAATAAAGTAAAAAAGAGGTGAAATAATTTCTCAGATTTTCATCTTTTTAAAAGATCAACTAAACTATTAATGCTTATTTCATTTTAATACATTCATTTTTAATTTTTATCTCTCTTCAATATTAATAATGAGCCTTTTGAAGAGAAGAATTATGTATTATGTGTTAAGTGTCCCCAACAAGTAGCACAATTCCTGGTAAATAAAAATACTCAACATGAATCAATAGAAATTACACTTAATAGTTTCAAAATATTAAAAACATGCATCTCATTATTTTGTGAAAAGAAGGAAAGTTAAAAGTGAAGTAATTTATATACAACATTCAATGATATTTTACATAGGAAGAAAACCAGACCCTTTAATCTTTAATAGTCGGTTGTCGTTTAGTCACTAAATAATGTCTGACTCTTTGCGATCCCATGATCAAGCTCCTCTGTTCATGGGATTTCCCAGGCAAGATTATTGGAGTGGGTTGCCATTTCCTTTTCCAGGGATATAGTCAGTTAGAAAGTGGCATTTCATGCTTTAATTTTAGAATAGATCTTTCTAAGGAAGCATTTGGATATGTTTTTTAAAATGTCAATAGTACAAGAGAAAATGTCATGTCTGTTTTTAATCTTTCTCCCCAATTCATTCCTGACATAGTAAAGATCCACAAAAGCTACCAAGAGATAAAGGAAGAGGTGGCTTTAAGTCATCTCCATTCTTTGCCCGAACATGGGTCTGTCACTGCTACAGCTTCATTGAACACATGTAAAAATGCTATATGTCAAGAGGTCGATCACGATTTGGTCCTAATTTTTATGTTTCCTTTCCTAAGAAAAGTGAGTGGGAAATGAAAGGACATATAAACCAAAACATTAATTTCTTTATTCAAACAATCCACTATGTTTTTCAAGTTACAAGAGAGCGAAATCATAATTTCTAAATAGTTGTCTGAGCAATGCTGAAATGAGAAAAATGAAGTGGCTTTTTTCTTACCTTCACATTTCTTCTAATTTAATTTTTTTTTAAAATTTGAGTACAGATTTTCAAAAGTCTTAATAAAAACTATATTGTGCATGTATTTTTTTTTTCTTTTTCTTGTGTATAACTTGTATTTTCACCCCAGAAATGAAAATCTGNATAGCTTCCTTTGGGCATAAATATAAGGTCATATCAACAAAGCCCATTTAAAAAAAATAAATTGATTTGAAAATAGACACCTTTCTATGCATAATATGTGTGAATAAATGTTGTAACTACAAACAGAAAGCAAAGGAAAAAATAAGAGCTTGAAAGAGGTAATAGAAAACAATAATGCCTAAAATGAGAATAAATTATAGTCCTGTTTAATATAAAAATTGATTGTTATATGTTGCAATAAATAAGATTCTGTACTACCCCTTAGGATGCTGAATTTGCTCTATCAATGTATCTCTTATGCAGTTAATACTCCCTGGTTTGAATAGCCAGATTTCTATCCACCTAGATATTGTAAAGAATCTTCTCAGCTCCTGGATTTTATCCATTATCCTGGAGAAGATTAGTGTAGTGATCCATCCAAAAAAATAAAAACAACAATTTTGTTCTTTTAAAAAAATTGAATATAGTTGATTCATAAAGTGTTAGTATTAGGTGTAGAACAAAGTGATCAGTCATGTATTTATATATATATATATATACACACACACACACACACACACACACACACACACACACACACACACAGACATACAGACACACACACACACACACACACACACACACACATATATATATATATATATATACTTTTTACTCTTTTCCATTATAGGTTATTACAAGATACTGAATATAGTTGGTCTTTGTGGTTTATCCATTTTATGTATACTAATATTTATCTGTTAACCCCAAACTCCGGATTTATCCTTCTCCTGTCCTTTCTGTTTTGTTAATCATATATTTGTTTTCTATTTTTTACAGACTTTCTCTGTTTCTGTTTTGTAAAGTAGTTCATCTGTATCATTTTTTTTCTATTTATTTATTTATTTTTGGATGCTGATTACAATATTGTACTGGTTTTGCCATACATTGATATGAATCCACCACGGTGTACGTGTGTTCCCCATCCTGAACCCCCCTCCCACCTCTCTCCCCATCACATCCCTCTGGGTCATCCCAGTGCAGCGGCCCCGAGCATCCTGTATCATGCATCAAACCTGGACTAGCAATCTGTTTCACATATGATAATATACATGTTTCAATGCCATTCTCCCAAACCAGCCAACCCTCATCCTCTCCCACAGAGTCCAAAAGTCTATTCTTTACATCTGTGTCTCTTTTGCTGTCTCCATACCAGGTTATCATTACCATCTTTCTAAATTCCATACATATGCGTTAGTATACTTTATTGGCAGAGAAGGCAATGGCGACCCACTCCAGTACTCTTGCCTGGAAAATCCCATGGATGGAGAAGTCTGATAGGCTGCCATGGGGTAGCAAAGAGCCAGACAAGACTGAGTGACTTCACTTTCACTTTCATGCATTGGAGAAGGAAATAGCAACCCACTCCAGCGTTCTTGCCTGGAGAATCCCAGGGACAGCAGAGCCTGGTGGGCTGCCATCTATGGGGTCACATAGAGTCGGACACAACTGAAGTGACACAGCAGCAGCAACAGCATACTGTATTGGTGTTTTTCTTTCTGGCTTACTTCACTCTGTATAATAGGCTCCCGTTTCTTCCACCTCATTAGAACTGATTCACATGTATTCTTTTTAATGGCTGAGTAATACCCCATTGTGTTTATGTACCACAGCTTTCTTATCCATTCATCTGCTGATGGGCATCTAGGTTGCCTCCATGTCCTGGCTATTATAAACAGTGCTGCGATGAACATTGGGGTACACGTGTCTCTTTCAGTTCTGGTTTCCTCAGTGTGTATGAGCAGCAGTGGGATTGCTGGGTCATATGGCAGTTCTATTTCCAGTTTTTTAAGGAATCTCCACACTGTTCTCCATAGTGGCTATACTAGTTTGCATTCCCACCAAAGTGGTTATGCAAATGAGTGATATTTTGTTATATTCATCTTCCCCTGTCTGACTTACTTGGCTTAGTATGATAATCTCTAGGTCCATCCATGTTGCTGCAAATGCTATATTTTCATTCTTTTTAAAAAATGGCTGGATAACATTGTGTTGTATTACTACACTATATAGCTATACCACATCTTTTTCCACTCATTTGTCTGTGGAAGCTTAGGTTCCTTCTTTCTCTTGGTTATTAAAAACAGTGTTTCTATGAACATTGGGATGAATGTATCTTTTCCAATTCAAATTTTCCTGTCTAGATATATGTCCAGGAGTGGGATTGCTGGATCATGTGGTAACTCTCAAAGGGGAACCTTCATAATGCTATTGGTTAGAATGCAAATGCATGCATTATAGAGAATAATATAGTGGTTCCTTTAAAAAGAAATTGTTCTTCACCTTCATTAACTTTGTTATACTCAAAAAAGACAGGTGTCTTCTAACTTCAGCTATATACAGAAGTTCAATTCTGTCACTCAATCATGTCCAACTCTGTGTGACCCCATGGACTGCAGCACACCAACTCCCGGAGCTTGTTGAAACTCATGTCCATCGAGCTGGTGATGCCATCAAACCATCTCATCCTCTCACCCCCTTCTTTTTCTTCCTTAGTCTTTCCCATAATCAGGGTTTTTGCCAAGGAGTCAGTTGTTTGCATCAGGTGGCCAAAGAGCTGATTCTTCAGCTTCAGCATCAGTCCTTCCAATGAATATTCAGGAATGATTTTCCTTAGGATTGACTGGTTTGATTTCCTTGAAGTGCAAAGGACTCTTAAGAGTCTTCTCCAACACTGCAGTTCAAAAGTATCAATTATTCAATGCTGAGCTTTCTTTATGGTCCAACTCTCACATCCATACATAACTACTGGAGAAACTATAGCTTTGGCTAGATGGACTTTTGTTGGCAAAGTAACAGCTTTTCAATATGCTGTCTAGATTGGTCATAGCTTTTCTTCCAAGGTGCAAGTGTCTTTTAATTTCATGGCTGCAGTCACCATCCGTAGTATTTTTGAAGCCCCCAAAAATAAAGCCTGTCACTGTTTCCATTGTTTCCCCATGTATTTGCCATGAAGTGATGGGACCTCCTAAGAAATCTTATGCAGGTCAAGAAGCAAAACTGAATGTTAAATCAGAAATGGGTTAAGTTCCTCCATATGTCAGCTCAGTTGGTAAAGAATTCTCCTGTAATGCAGGAGATCCTGGTTCAATTCCTGGGTCAGGAAGATCCGCTGGAGAAGGGATAGGCTACCCACTCCAGTATTCTTGGGCCTTCGTTGTGGCTCAGCTGATAAAGGATCCGCCTGCAATGTGGGAAACCTGGGTTCGATCCCTGGGTTGGGAAGATCCCCTGGAGAAGGGAAAGGCTACCCACTCCAGTATTCTGGTATAGAGAATTCCATGGACTGCATAGTCCATGGGGTCGCAAAGAGTCGGACACGACTGAACGACTTTCACCTCCACAGATCAAACCAGGTGTGCCAGATGTTTCCAACTATACGATAATTTTTAGCCAAAAATTTATGGCTTTTAATTATATGGTACACAGAGTGAGTCAATTCATTCAGTCAGTTCAGTTGCTCATTCGTGTCCGACTCTTTGCGACCCCATGAATTGCAGCATGCCAGGCCTCTCTGTCCATCACCAACTCCTGGAGTTCACTCAAACTCACATCCATCGAGTCGGTGATATCCAGCCATCTCGTCCTCTGTCGTCCCCTTCTTCTCCTGCCACCAATCCCTCCCAGCATCAGAGTCTTTTCAAATGAGTCAACTCTTCCCATGAGGTGGCCAAAGTGCTAGAGTTTCAGCTTTAGCATCATTCCTTCCAAAGAACACCCAGGACTGATCTCCTTTAGAATGGACTGGTTGGATCTCCTTAAGAGATGAAACAAGACCCTACACAAGTGAGCTCATTTTTATACTCAAATGCTTAATACATGTAGATGTTGTAGTTATAGGCTTACCTGAAATGATGCAAGCATTCTATTAAACTGGCAAAATTTTATAGTTTTATAATATTCTTACATATGTGTGTGCGTGTGTGTGATAAGTCACTTCAGTCATGTCAGATTCTTTGTGACCCTATGGACTGTGGCCCTTCAGGCTCCTCTGTCCATTCATGGGATTCTCCAGGCAAGAATATTAGAGTGGGTTGATATGTGGGTTCCTCCTCCAGGGTAATCTTCCCAATCTGGGGATCAAACTCATTTATCTTATGTCTCATGCATTGTTAAGCAGGTTCTTTGCCATTAATATCACTTGGGAAGCACATAATATTCTTAATATATCTATATTTTCCTCACTGACATTTTTTTGATGACAGAAGAAACCATTCTACAAAATATAACAAAGAACTTGTATAATTAGGCTCTTAAAATATATATCTTTTAAATTACAACATTTCAAAAATTTGTAGATCTGGCGATCCATTCTTCATACATTTATTTTCTTTTTACATACTTTCTGAGAAATATTGCTGAATTTTATAACATCAAGATCAATTTTTTATGGTTACTCCTTAAAAAACATCTTTAATGTATAATATATCTTCTTTATCACCCCACTTCCACTCCCTAATAATGTGCAATCTTTAGTTTATTGTTTTCCTCAATCCTCCAAAATCTGTCCTCTGGCATTCAGGAATTTGATAGTTCCCAGGGAGAGAAAGAAGCTTGATAATTTGTATATAACTTTACAGGTACTATGAGAAATGGAGGTAAAAGTAACTTCAGTTCAGTTTAGTTCAGTCATGTCCAACTCTTTGCGACCCCATGAATCACAGCATGCCAGGCCTCCCTGTCCATCACCAACTCCCAGAGTCCACCCAGACCCATGTCCATCGAGTCGGTGATGTCATCCAACCATCTCATCCTCTGTCGTCCCCTTCTCCTCCTGCCCTCAATCTTTCCTAGCATCAGGGTCTTTTCCAATGAGTCAGCTCTTGGCTTAGAAAGTACAATAAATACACTGAGGAGGAAACTTTAACTCTTATTAACCTAACTTTGTGATTTTAAAATGGTTTTGATTCAACATTAGTAATGCAATTATATCTACATTCTTTAGCATGACACCAACAGATCCACACTCTTTCATCAACCAAGCAGGTCAGTGTCATATCCTATTGATTCCCTCATTTGCCCTGTTTTTATATGCCAATTAAATTACTATGGCTATTCTTTTATGATATCTCCTGTACCTTTGCACATACATATCTTAGCCTTGGAGTTTCAGCTTCAACATCAGTCCTTCCAATGAACACCCAGGACTGATCTCCTTTCAGTTCAGTTCAGTTCAGTTCAGTCGCTCAGTCATGTCCGACTCTTTGCGACCCCATGAATCGCAGCACGCCAGGCCTCCCTGTCCATCACCATCTCCCGGAGTTCACTCAGACTCACGTCCATCGAGTCCGTGATGCCATCCAGCCATCTCAGCCTCTGTCGTCCCCTTCTCCTCCCGCCCCCAATCCCTCCCAGCATCAGAGTCTTTTCCAATGAGTCAACTCTTCACATGAGGTGGCCAAAGTACTGGAGTTTCAGCTTGAGCATCATTCCTTCCAAAGAAATCCCAGGCCTGATCTCCTTCAGAATGGACTGGTTGGATCTTCTTGCAGTCCAAGGGACTCTCAAGAGTCTTCTCCAACACCACAGTTCAAAAGCATCAGCGCTCAGCCTTCTTCACAGTCCAACTCTCACATCCATACATGACCACAGGAAAAACCATAGCCTTGACTAGATGGACCTTAGTCAGCAAAGTAATGTCTCTACTTTTGAATATACTATCTAGGTTGGTCATAACTTTCCTTCCAAGGAGTAAGCGTCTTTTAATTTCATGGCTGCAGTCACCATCTGCAGTGATTTTGGAGACCAAAAAAATAAAGTCTGACACTGTTTCCACTGTTTCTCCCTCTATTTCCCATGAAGCGATGGGACCAGATGCCATGATCTTCATTTTCTGAATGTTGAGCTTTAAGCCAACTTTTTCACTTTCCTTTTTCACTTTCATCAAGAGGTTTTCTAGTTCCTGTTCATTTTCTGCCATAAGGGTGGTGTCATCTGCATATCTGAGGTTATTGATATTTCTCCCACCAATCTTGATTCCAGCTTGTGCTTCTTCCAGTCCAGCGTTTCTAATGATGTACTCTGCATATAAGTTAAATAAGCAGAGTGACAATATACAGCTTTGATGTACTACTTTTCCTATTTGAAACCAGTCTGTTGTTCCATGTCCAGTTCTAACTGTTGCTTCCTGACTTGCATATAGGTTTCTGAAGAGGCAGGACAAGTGGTCTGGTGTTCCCATCTATTTCAGAATTCTCCACAGTTTATTGTGATCCACACAGTCAAAGGCTTTGGCATAGTCAATAAAGCAGAAATAGATGTTTTTCTGGAACTCTCTTGCTTTTTCAATGATCCAGCGGCTGCTGGCAACTTGATCTCCAGTTCCTCTGCCTTTTCTAAAACCAGCTTGAATATCTGGAAGTTCAGTTTCACAGCATCATCTTTCAGGATTTGAAATAGCTCAACTGGAATTTCATTACCTCCACTAGTTTTGTTCATGGTGATGCTTCCTAAGGTCCACTTGACTTCACAATGAACTTTACCACATTTTATTTTGCTTATTTTGTTATTAGATCCATTGAACCCCAAATGCTGCCATTTACCTACTAAATAGCTTTATAAAGAACACATGTTCTGCTAATGTTTTATTAAGTTTTCTGTACCTTTTAATTGTGAGGAATGGTTGCTTCTGTAAAATACATATATTTTTAAAATCATAGAAGTAAAAGTAAGTGGTGTATTGTACAGGTGATTTTAAAAATCTAAAAATAATCAACCAATGACAATTTGGTTTCCCACTTGTCTTTTCAAACTTATCACTGGTGTAAATGCTTCCAGTGGATTAATCTCTGAGAGAATGTTCATCTGGTCTAGTTATTCTTATGTAATAGAAAGTCAAACAGTTGAAGTAGTACAGCATGATCTCAATGCGGCCTCAATTCAGACCTTAGAGCATCCATTACAATATATCATTGATACTTCTATTTTCATTCCATGGTAAAGTTTCTCCTCTTCTCTCCATGTAGAGCCTACTCCTCACAGACTTCATCTTTGCACTTGGTTTACCTCTTCTCTCATTTAATAGCTCCATATTTTTGACTTAGCAGAATAAAGGGAATATAAAGCTCTTCCTTGAGTGGTAGGGTTCTGATTCCCAAGTTAGGTATCCACTGTCTTGACTTGGCTGTGCTGAAAGTAGATTGTTCATTCCCATGGATATTTTGTTGGATTCTTTAGAGGCTCCCCAGCTGAAGTCACACAGTTGTACATTTCCAGAGGCTGCTGCTAGTTTTGGGCAGTTAACATCAAACAAAATCTCTCTGCTGATCTTTGAAAAAGTGACCCCAGCCTGATAATTACTTTGAATACTTGGACCCCTTTTTTAGGATTTCGTACTAAGTGTGTCATGGTCCCATGGTGGAAAGTTCCAATTAGACATTAAATTTTATATAATAAGTGAAAAAGAAGTTGATTCTCACTCCCAACTGCCATACATAGGGAATAAAAACAGTATATTGTGCATACTTTCCAAGCATTTTAGATATATAGAAACATATCTGTGCATGTTCATATGAACAGACACACAACACATATATTAGTGTGTCTGAATGCATGTGCATATATGTTTGTATCTATATATACACATATATGTATACATATAATCTATACCTATGACTACTGTATTTGCTTGTGTACCATATATGTATATTGCAATGTACATATAAATGTGCATAAATCTATTGGGTTGGCTCAAAACTTCATCTGGGTTTTTTTTTGTCTGATGTTACAGAAAATCTTGAACAAACTTTTGGGTCAACCCAAAACAACAGACTGGTTCCAAATAGGAAAAGGAGTACGTCAAGGCTGTATATTGTCACTCTGCTTATTTAACTTATATGCAGAGTACATCATGAGAAATGCTGAACTAGAAGAAACACAAGCTGGAATCAAGATTGGTGGGAGAAATATCAATAACCTCAGATATGCAGATGACACCACCCTTATGGCAGAAAGTGAAGAGGAACTAAAAAGCCTCTTGATGAAAGTGAAAGTGGAGAGTGAAAAAGTTGGCTTAAAGCTCAACATTCAGAAAATGAAGATCATGGCATCCGTTCCCATCACTTCATGGGAAATAGAGGGAGAAACAGTGGAAACAGTGTCAGACTTTATTTTTTTGGTCTCCAAAATCACTGCAGATGGTGACTGCAGCCATGAAATTGAAAGATGCTTACTCCTTGGAAGGAAAGTTATGACCAACCTAGATAGTATATTCAAAAGTAGAGACATCACTTTGCTGACTAAGGTCCATCTAGTCAAGGCTATGGTTTTTCCTGTGGTCATGTATGGATGTGAGAGTTGGACTGTGAAGAAGGCTGAGCGCCGACGAATTGATGCTTTTGAACTGTGGTGCTGGAGAAGACTCTTGAGAGTCCCTTGGACTGCAAGGAGAACCAACCAGTCCATTCTAAAGGAGATCAGGCCTGGGATTTCTTTGGAAGGAATGATGCTCAAGCTGAAACTCCAGTACTTTGGCCACCTCATGTGAAGAGTTGACTCATTGGAAAAGACTCTGATGCTGGGAGGGATTGGGGGCGGGAGGAGAAGGGGACAACAGAGGCTGAGATGGCTGGATGGCATCACGGACTCGATGGACGTGAGTCTGAGTGAACTCCGGGAGATGGTGATGGACAGGGAGGCCTGGCGTGCTGCGATTCATGGGGTCGCAGAGTCGGACACGACTGAGCTACTGAACTGAACTGAATGTATGTCAGATTTAGTAAACAACTTTAACCATGTAGAATCAGTATACCTTTCTTTAAGTCTACATATTAATTTACTTGGAATGGTCCAATGTCTGTTATATTCTTTACTTTTATTACTTTATTTTTTCAACAATTAAATAGGGAATATATTTGAGAGAGAGCATCTGTTGTTTGGATAAGCCTTGAGTGACCTGCTTAACTAGGAAGCACCAGAGTCCAGGTGGCAGTGTGTTAACAAGCAGTAATGAATGAATTTGGCTGTAACTGTCCTCTACCTGGAAAGGACACAAATATTAACACAATATGAATTGTTACAACTTCTCAGTGGGCTCCACAGGTTAGAGAGGGTGCTGACAACCATATGCAACCTTTTATATCTCTTTAAATTGCTTATTTTAGTATTACACAGATGTTTAATCTTGTTAAAATGAAAATGTGGGGAATTTACATATGAGGTAAAATTGTATAAAATCTCTCTCTCCCCCTAAACACACAAAAACATCCATAGGCATATATCCATACAGATACACATGCACATATAATATATTTTTGATTTAAGAGCTTTTCTTCATAGCAAAATTTTGAGAAAATACACAAATAGATGAAATAAGACATCTAAAAATCCTCCTTTCCATTATTGAGATACATTTTGAAAATTTTTATGTTTTCTTCCTTGTTAGTATATCAATTACAACTCAGTGAAAAAAAAAAAAACATACTATTCATTACTACCTAAAATGATAATAATTTTGATTTCTTAAAATCAAAGAGGTGCTCTTTAGGATTACCTCTGAGGTGCTCTTTAGGGTTACTCTTACATAAGTAGTGTGGAAATCTTTCTTGTCTGTTTTTAAACTCTGATTTCTTTTACATTATTTTAAGAATATATAACTAAGTAAAGAAATTTGATTTGCTATAATTTTGACATATTTTTTTACAGGGGAATTTGAAAAATAATTGCATAAGCCTTTCTCTTTCCTCTTTTTTTGTTTTGTGAATATTCTAATCTGTCTTCTTTAACTTCATGGCTATAGATCTCCTATATTCGAGTATCTTCCAGGTTTGTTTTCTTCTCGGAGTATATTGTCTTGTTTCTATTTATGTGCTCTGTTTTTCTCTTTTATTGGTGTTTATGAGGTTGGCAGCTTCTGGATCTACTATCATTCTTCCAAAGAAGAGAGCCTTTCTGGTCATTAGGCCCAATACCGTCCTCTTTAACTAGACAAAATCTGCCCTGTATTTCATCAAGGTGTTTACCAATTAGCACACTCAAGCATACATACATTAACAGCCTTGTTCCACGTCCAGCCATATAACCTCTTTCATTCCATATCTGCTCTGTATCCTCTTACTGTTTAACGTAATTTGCCTTTTAGCAACGAATAGCTTTTTTCTCCTCCAAACATGCAGACATTTCAGTGCCTTCTGCTACTTGCAGTCAGCAAAACTAATCAGCAAAACTCCCCCTTTCCTCATCTTCCATTATATATATATATAAATATATATATATATATATAAAATCATTCACTTCCTTGGCTTACATTGATCTAAAATCTACTTTCAAGAAGTAGTTTTTCATCTATTGTGATTTTAGGTTAAAGGAATTAGGAGTGGTGTTTCCTTTTGTCTATCATTGTTTCTTCACTCTATTGTTCATCTACTCATTTGTAAATTATTTTTATGTTTTTTTATGGCCTCTCTTTTTGACTCTGCCATGCACTTGTTTACTTATTACTTGTAGTCTTACCCTGGCTCCTTGTCCTCCTTGATATCACAGTGTGTGATTTCATCTATGTGGACAATCCATTCAATGTAAGAGCTTCTCAATTCCTTGACTGACCTTCTTGCACCAAACAAATTATACTAGTTTCACCTCGATTACTGGTTTCCAAAATACACACTGGAATCTACTGAAGTTTGACAGCACCAAAATCACTAAAAGAGGTATTTCACATTGTTACTACAGCATCCTATTCCTATAGTTTGCTTCAGCTGTTCTACAAATACTTTTTTTTTTAACCCATTGACCTCTATAAATTAAAGATGGAATAAAGCCCCCACTGTACTTATTCTATGTATGTCTGAACTAATTGTATTCCTCCTGTCTGTACTCCCATAAATAGAATAACTCATGAGCCCTCCAGTCCAGCCATATGTTTTAGGGCACCATTCTGTCCCATTATTGTTTTCGGAAAGCTTACACTATCATTTTTACTTCTCTCTTGATCTCTCTCCATCCCCTGAACAATTTCTCTCTCTTCTTTCCCTATATATTTTAAATATATGTTTATAATACTGTATAAATGTCACAATAATTATAATATTTGAAATACTGTGTTAGTTTCAGTAGTAGAGCAAAAAAAACTGTTATACATTTATACATGTATTCTTCTCTGACTCTCTTCATTATAAGATACATATTCTTGTATTTGCCTTTTGTCAATTGGATACTTTCTACTGGCTTAATAAAATCTAAAATTTCTATATTTAATGATAAAATAAAAATAATTAAAATAAATAGACACATTCCTCCCATTTCTATCCTTAATTAGGCTATCCCTCATTTTCTCCCCATTTAATTTCTTTAAATATTTTTTCGATGTTCTTTCTTTCTGTTCCTTAACTCTCATAGCCCTTGTTTACTACCAAACTCATTCTAATCAAGTTTCTCTCTTCATCACTATCCTGTAACTCTTGCAAAATTCTTCAATAACCTCCATGTTGCTAAATCAAAAGCCATTTTTCAGTCCACAAATTGCATCTCCTTTTAACAGTCATCAATTTTGTTCACAAGTTCCTACTTTAGTAACCCTTAATTTTAGGTTTTATGATGCTGTACTCCCATAGACTTTCTCTGACCATTTTGGCAAGCATTTTCTTCTTTCTTTCACTTTTTTCTACTTAGTCATTTAATTCTGCTGCTGCTGCTAAGTCGCTTCAGTCGTGTCTGACTCTGTGCAACCCCATAGACGGCAGCCCACCAGGCTTCCCCGTCCCTGAAATTATCCAGGCAAGAACACTGGAGCGGGTTGCCATTTCTTTCTCCATTTAATTCTAGGGATTATCAATTCTTATTATCATATTTTATTCTCTTCTCCTTCAATGTCTTTCCATAGATTATCTCATCCATTTCACACTTTTAATGATCTTATATATGCTGATTATATGTAAATTTATACTTCTAGGCTAGGTATTTCCTCTGAGCTCTAGAACAGTACATTTAAAACCCACCTGACATTTGCACTCGAATGTCTTACAGATAGATCAGAATATTATGTGCTCTAACAAACTAAAGATTTTTCCACATTAAAATACAATTCCCAGCCTGTTTCCCTTGTCAATAAATGGTAACATTATTGGTCCATGTATGCAAGCCAGTTATCTAAAATTCATAACAGGTAATTTGCTCTCTTTTAACCAACATCTAATCAACTATAACTTCTGGTGGATTCGTCATTCTGAATGTGTCTTATTCTTTATATTTATCCACAGCTTCACTGCCAGCATCCTCATGCAAGATCTTGAAATGACTTTTGATGAATCTAGCTTCCAGTGTAGCCCATCATTCATTCACCCTTTCCCTTTCTATTCTTATTGTGGAGTGATTATTTTCAAAATAGATCTCAGCATGTCTTTCTTGCATTTAAGTTAAATGGCATCCTTTTGCTCATGATATAATAATTAATATCATTAATGTGCTTTTAAATATCTCTCATGATCTATCCTTATCTAGTTTTTCATAGTAGTCTTACATAATGCTTTCTTCACTCTACTCCAAATAAGCTGCACTCAATTCACTGGCTTTCTTAAACACTTTATGAAAATCTTGCAAATGGTGTCTTTGCACGTGTCATTTTTAAAAAACTTTACCTAATTCATTCCAGCTCTTATATTAGGTGTTTCTGAAACTCGATTGTTGCTTTCTTTGGGAAGCAGTCTGTAACACACAATTCATAGCACCATCTACTGATTAGAGGTTTAATTTAATATCCATTTTTGTGATGACTTGGTCACTGTTTTTCTTCCTGAACTGTTTTTCTTTCTCCATGAAAGCAAGACCCCCCTGTCCAATTTGGTTATTCTTGTAGTCAGGTGCCCACCAGTAAGAGACCTACACATACTGTAGACATTCAATAAATTATTTTGTGAAAAATTACCTCTTATTTCAGAAAGGCCACATTTCTTTTGTGTTATTGGGGATGCCAAGCTGTTTTCCTTAAAATTAATTTCAGTGAGTAATTTTCTGACAACTCAGTAGAATGTGTTATTTTCCCCAGTATCTGTGGGATTTGTTTTTCCAATAGACCTAAAATTTTGATGTTTTCTTTTTGTTCTTTCTAGAATTAGGAGAGATATATGTAAATACAGTATTTATCTGTAGTTTCATGTGTGTGTCCTGGATTCATCATTTTGGTTACTTTGGAATTTCTCATCAGTTCCACAGCCTGAAAACTCTGCTGAAATGCAGAGCTCTTACACTAATTTCCAGGTTCAAAAGACATTCAAAACAATTCTGATTGGCCAGGTTTTATCTCTTTGCTATTTTTTTTTTTTCTGAAGTTTGTTCAAGTAAAACATTCTGTATTTCCCAGAATCTATAAGGGCTCTTCCCAATATTGCTCCCCCAAGGGAAATTTACTTTTGGAAATCTCCAACTCTGAAAAGAGTTGACACTCTAAGTTTTCTTGCTAATTTTATTAGCTATTTCAATCTCTGAATGGATGAATTAAAATAAATGAAAAAAAGGAGACAGTTCTTTGCCTTACTCATAAAATAAAAGAATAAAGACCAAATTTTTATTTTATTAATATAAAATGAACTCTCACAAATCAAGGAGCAAAAGGCAAATGAACCAAATAGAAAACTAAACAAAGTGTCAGAAGAACAATTTTAAAAGAACAATTATATTATTGCTAACAGTATAGGAATTCAATAAAAGATAAGCAAGAGAAAGCAATATACATGGCACTATTTGCATTTGTAGACTAACAATTTAAATTTTAAACCACATGGGGTTGCATACTTTCCCTCTTGACTTTGCTGTCCAGTCCTTTTTTATGTCTTTCATATAGCAACTGTTAATCTTGAGAAAAAGAAACTGTTATATCCACATTTTTGAAGTGTAATATTTTGTAAAGGGATATACAAATTTTAATTATCTGAAAAATGCACAATGCAAAGATATTTTTTGACCCACATTTGTCATATAAAAAGTTTTTGCTTCAGATCCATTCAATAAAATTTATTGCCGTGGTTCAGTTGTTAAGTCATGTTCAGCTCTTTGCAACCCCATGGACTGTAGCACAGAAGGCTCCTCTCCCTTCCACTGTCTCCCTCAGTTTGCTCAAATTCATGTTCACTGAGCTGGTGATGCTCTCTAAACATCTCTGCCACCCCTACTCATTTTGCCTTTGATCTTTCCCACATCAGGGTCTTTTACAGTGAAATGGCTCTTGGCATCAGGGGGCCAAAATCTTGGAGCTTCAGCTTAAGCAGCAGTCCTTCCAATGAATGTTCAGGGTTGATTTGCTTTAGGGTTGACTGAGTTGATATCCTTCCAGTCCCAAGGGACTCTCAAGAGTCTTCTCCAGTACCACAATTCAAAAGCATCAATTCTTCAGTGCTCAGACTTCCTTATGGTCCTACACTCGCATCCATACATAACTACAGGACAAACCATAGCTTTGACTATACAGAACTTTGTTGGCTAAGTGATGTCTCTGCTTTTTAATATACTGTCTAGGTTTGTCATAGTTTTCCTTCCAATGAGCAAGAATCTTTTATTTCATGGCTACAGTCATGGTCACAGTGATGCTGGAAGCCAGGAAAATAAAATCTGTCACTTTCTTCACTTTTCCGCTTCTATTTGTCATGAAGTGGTGGGACTGGATACCAATATCTTAGGTTCTTGTTGTTGTTGCTTGTTTGGTTGTTTTTAATGTGGCGTTTCAAGCCAGTTTTCTCACTCTCTTATTTTACCCTCATCGAGAGAGTCTTTAGTTCCTTTTCACTTTCTGCCATTAGAGTGGTATCATCTGCTTTTCTGAGACTGTTGATGTTTCTCCTGTCAGTCTTGATTTCAGCTTGTGATTCAACCAGCCTGGCATTTTGCATGATGTACACTGCATATTAGATAAATAAACAGGGTGACAATATACAGCCTTGTCATACTCCTTTCCCAAATTTGAACCAGTCAGTTGTTCCATATCTGATTCTAACTTTTTCTTCTTGACCTTCATTCAAGTTTCTCAGGAAACAGGTAAGGTGAACTGATACATCTCTTTAAGAATTTTATTCAGTTTCTTGTGATCCACACAGTTCAGTGCTTTGGTGTGGTCAATGAAGCAGAAGTAGATGTTTTTTTCTGGAATTCTGTTGCTTTCTCCATGATCTAGTGAATGTTGACAATTTGGTCTCTGGCTCCTCTTCCTCTTTGAAATCCAGCTTGTACATCTGGAGGTTCTCAGTTCACATACTGGTTAAGCCTAGCTTGAAAGATTTTGGATGTAACCTTGCTAGCATATGAAATGAATGGAGCTGTATGGTAGTTTGAACATTTTCTGGAATTTCCCTTCTTTGGGGTTAGAATGAAAAGTGACCTGTGGCCACTGCTGAGTTTTTCAATTTTGCTGACTTATTGAGTGGATTTAAGTAGCTCAGCTGAAATTCCATCACCTCCACTAGCTTAGTTTACAGTATTTCCTCTTAAGGCCTACTTGACTTCATATTGCAGAATGTCCAGCTCTAGGTGAGTGACCACACCATCATGGTTATCCGAGTCATTAAGACCTTTTTTGGTGTAGTTCTTCTGTGTATTATTGTCACCTCTTCTTAATCTCTTCTGCTTCTTTTAGGCCCTTACTGTTTTTGTCCTTTATTGTGCCCATCTGTGCACAAAATTTTTCCTTGATATCTCCAATTTTCTTGCAGAGATATCTAGTCTTTCCCATTCTATTCCCCCCCACCATTTCTTTGCATTTTTCATTTAAGAAAGAATTCTTATTTCTCTGTAATTTGCTATTCTCTACAATACTGCATTCAGTTGGGTATATCTTTCCTTTTCTCCCTTACCTTTCACTTTTCTTCTTTCCTCAGCTCTTTTTACAATCTTCTTAGACAACCACTCTGCCTTCTTGCATTTCTTTTACTTTGGCATGGTTTTGGTCACTACATCCCTGTACAGTATTATGAACCATCATCCATAGTTCCTCAGGCATTCTGTCTACCAGATCTAATCCCTTGAATATATTAATATTCATTACCTCCTCTGTATAATCATAAGGGGTTTGATTTAGGTCATACCTGAATGGTCTAGTGGTTTTCCCTACTTTCTTCAGTTTAAGCCTAAATTTTGCAAAAAGCTCATGATATGAGCCTCAGTCAGTTCAAGGTCTAATTTTACTGACTGTATAGATCTTCTCCATCATTAACTGCAAAGAACATAATCAATCTAATTTTGGTATTGACCATCTGGTGATGTCCATGTGTAGAGTCATCTCTTGGTTTGTTGGAAAAGAGTTTTTGCTATAACAAGCATGTTCTCTTGAAAAAGATCTGTTAGCCTTTGCCCTGGTTCATTTTGTACTCTAAGGCTTAGCTTGCCTGTTATTCAATAAAATACAAATATACATATATAGATATATACATGCAATGATGTTAATGTATCATCTTAAGAAGTCAAAATTTTAATACAAGTCAAATGGAACAGCTTCTAAAAAATACTCAGGAAATATTAACAGTTGTTACATCTGGACAGTAGGAGTTGGAAGGTTGGGAGCAAGAACTGTACTTTTCACTTTCCACATTTTAATACTATTTAGATGAAAGTGTGTGTGTGTGTGTGTATTTGTAATCATAAACTTAATATGTTGGAGTGAAAGTATACATTACAAGATATGTAGAAGAAAGAAATGAAAGAAAGAAAATGGACATAGTTGAGCTTGTGCTGAAGAGAGAGGTGCTTAATTTCTCGTTTTTGTTTGTTTGCTTTGTGTTATTGGAACACTAGTTATCCATGTCTGAAATTGGGGACCTGGATAGAACAGGGTATTAGGCTGACTGAGAATCATCAGTCACCAACTGAAATTTTTAATAATGGAAGATGCAGAATGAGGATGTACTTCTCAGATTTTTGCAATAAATTTGATGTTTAATTGTTTCCTTTATTATAAGTTTTTAAACTTTTTAATGGCTCTTATAAGTGTTCTAGAAAACATTCAGTGACACAGTATTAGGTCAAGATAACCAAATATTTTAAACAGAAGTCAGAAAATATTTTGAATTTAATATTTTAAAATAATAGGGTTTAGATTGAGGACAGGTTAAGCTAATTATTACAGGTAGCCTAGGACTTGTTATAGTTAGGTATATATTTAGGATTAGGAAGTAAAATAACATTTTGTGTCACAGTTCATATACTTAGTCTTGGATAAGGCATTTATGTTCCTATTTTAGTCTCCAAATTTGTAAAATAAAGCAATAATGCCAGTCCTACTAACNCTAACTTCTATGATGTGAAACTTTTGAAAAAAATGAAATGCACTCCACAAAGGCACAAAAGTTATTAACAGTAGAAACTGGTCTTCATCAGTTATAGTACCACTGGAAGCAGAGGAACTTCAGTTGTCATATGGATGTGGCAACGGCCTCTTGACTGGTATATTTGAATCCAATGCTGCCTTCTTCAGGCCATTCTCCATATAATGATGTAATAATATATATATTTTTAAATAAGTCACTTCATATTGCTTTTTAAAAAATTACTTAATAAAATAGTTTTTATCAAGTAATTTTTTTGCTTACAAACCTCCAATTGCTTTCTGTTTCATTACAGTGAAATATAAAATCAGCTATGATTGATGAGCAGGTTCAATACTCTTGCCTAAATTCTTAACCCCATCTCATAGTCTCTCCATTACTTACATGACTAAAGGCAGCTTAATGTACTTTAAGCACACCAATCTCTTTCTCCATGTTCTTTATCTTTACACTCCCTAGAATATTCTTAACCTGGATGTTTATATTGCTCTTCCTCTTACATTATTTATCTCCCCTGAGATACCATCTTTTCTAAAACTGCTCTGTCAAAATAGTTCTTCCTATTAGTCTTTATCTCTTTAAATTGTGCTATGTATCAGTATGTAAATGTTTAGTTGTTAATTGTCTGAATGATTCTACCAGAATGTAAGTTCCACTTGAGTGGAGACTGTTTTCACTAATTTATCTCCTGAGACTAAAATAGGCAAATAATAGGTTCACAATTTATATTTCCCAAAGGAATAGATCAATGAGTATTGACTAAATAAATGATATGTGATATAAAAACTAGTTAGTTGTCCCAATTTCAGTATATTTTACATAGATTTTCCTTTTCTTCCTTTGACATCTAATTCATAATATACATAAAGATAGAGTTGCATTTCATTTTGTTGTTGTTGTTCAGTCACTAACTTGTGTCCAACTCTTTGCCATCTCATGTACTGTAGCACATCCTGTCCTTCACTATCTCCTGGAGTTTGCTCAAACTCATGTCTGTTGAGTCAGTGATGCCATACAACCATCTCATGCTCTAATGCCCCCTTCTCCTCCTGTGCCCTATCTTTCTTAGCATCACAGTCGTTTCGAGTGAGTCAGCTTTTCACATTAGGTGGCCAAAATGTGGAGCTTCAGCTTCAGCATCAATTTTTTTCAATGAATATTCAGGGTTGATTTCTTTAAGGATTGACTATTTTGATCTCCTCAGTTCAAAAGCACCAATTCTTTGGCACTCAGACTTCTTAATAGTTCAGCTCACCTATTTGTACATGACTACTGGAAAAATCATGGCTTTGACTACATGGACCTTTGATAAAGTGATGTCTCTGCTATTTAATATGTTGTCTAGATTTATCACAGTTTTCCTTCCAAAGAGCAAGCATCTTTTGCAGTCACTGTGTGCAGTGATTTTGGAGCCCAGTAGAATAAAATCTGTCACCTTTTCCACTTTTCCTCCACCTATTTTCCATGAAGTGATGTTACTGGAAGGCATGATCTTAGCTTTTTGAATGTTGAGTTTCAAGCCAGCTTTTCCATGCATCTCATTTTAATAATCAACAATAAATCACTCTAAACTTAGTGATTATTGACTCAGGCTTTAATTGAATTAGCAAAGTGCAAAGCTATATTTTCCTTCTGACCTACCATGAAGGCAGGTTGACACTTATTTACCTTTCCTGTAAACTAAAGTTTTAAAATATTGATTTGGTCAACTTGGATTCACTCTGTGTTTCCCAGTGATTATTTTATGCCAACAGCACAGTCAAATCTGGTGATACATGTAAGTTTCCCACAGTAACATAAGCATACAGGCACATACTCACACTGTGGAATTTCCTAATTCTTCCATCTGTTGTGTTGTGTTAAGTTAGCTGACAGAGAGTACAGCAGTGCACCAGGCCACTGAAGAATTTCTCTCATTTTCACTTAACAGCTTTATGTAGGAGCCTCTGAGTTGGCATCTGGACAATATGTCTCCAAATGAGCTCTGTGCTGCTTTATGAGCTTGAAAGCAAAACATTTGAATTTGGTGGTTTCTTGTTTGTCCACTTGATTTTAGTTTTAGTTTTATTTGACTTTAAATTCTATACACACATGCATAAATGTCACTATCTAGTCTATATGCAAAGTAAAACTTCTTACATTTATTTAAATACTTAAGAAATATAGATCTGAATAAAAACTGAAAAATATTGGTAAATTAATTAACAAATATCTAATGAAGATAAGTGAGATGCATTAAATCTAATAGCTGTATGATTTCTTTTGACTTTTATTAATATGCCAGGAACTCTAGGTTTGTTAAACAGGCCTTGTTTAATAACGAGGACAACCCTAAAGTGTGGATATTGATGTTTTTATTTCAGAAGTGAGACAGCCTCTTAGAATTAAAATAACTTTTCCAAGTGTGCACAGCTGAAAAATGATAGATAGCACCACACTCTGAACTCATGACTTATCTAAAGGCCACAAGGTACTCACTACTACCACTGTATAACTTTGGAAAACTCAACTTCTCTGAGCCCAGGGTTACACACCTATAAAATGCAGTGTTTATACCATTCTTATCCATTCCTGAATAAGGTTGGGGTAGTGGAAGGCTTTGTCCAGCAAGGGCTTCTTTTCTTGGTTCCTGACAACCTAATGAAAGGTTAAGTCCTAATTTTAATCAGTGTCCTGTTGGTTTCTTTTTGTGTGTGTGTTTAGGACACAAAAAAGTAATTGGTCCAATACTCATCACTTAGAAAGTAAGATTTGTTATATTTCACTGAAAGAATCTCCTAAAATCTAATGAATGCAACACACATCAGCTAAGAGCTCTCACCATTCACACCCTTTTCAACCATGTTACACAGTCTTGATCTGACTTCTTATTTCCAGAGGGATGGGACCCAGGAACTAGGACTCTGAATATGAGGTAAGAGCAGATACACAGTCTCTAATCTGGACGACTTCCTGAGATTGGGTTGTCTCTGCAGTTTCTGAAGAATTGGAAAGCCATCAGTCAATTGCTCACTTGTCACATTAAATATGTTATATGATTGATGCTCCAGTTGATCTTAAACAGGAAGGAGCAAAAAGTCAACTATTGGCTTTATTTCATGCATCAGTATATGTTTTCCATTGCAAAACTGATTGACAACTCAAATAAGCATGAATGTTTAGATTAAAACTTCATTTCAAAGATCTGAAATGTTAGGACAAAACCTCCCTGGTTTACCTGGAATAGGAAGGTAAAGTAACATATTGAGGCAAACTTGAATGTTACTGTGAGAAATGGTAAAAAGACTATGGTAAACTAGAGTGCAAATGATCTGTCTAAATAGAGCCCCCACATATTATTTCAACTGATTTTTTGCTAGAAAAGAATGTGGATCCAGATTTGCCAGACCACCAAATTTTGAAGAGAAAGCAAGAATTTGGACATTGAACCAAATATATTGTGAGTTTTTAAAATTTTCAAATAGAATTCATGAATTAAAATATTGTCAAGATATTTGAGAAGAATAAAAATGAAAAAAAAAGAAAGGAAAAGGAAACAAGGATATCTTCAGTGCAAATTCCATTTTCTAGCCACTATTTTGATAATGCTGGGATAGGGAAGTTCCTCCTTCTTGTTCCTCATTTTGTGCTATGATGTTATCTTAACATTCATTTGGATTTAAAAAAAAAAAACTGTAGCCATTTATCAGACTTAAAGACTAATGTAATAGTATAAAGTTGAACAATACCCCCATGGAGTTAGAATAATGTGCTTAGTTAGTTTTAAGTTTGGACATGTTTGTACGATGTGAACTTTTACAACACATTTGAAGGCAAATACATACACATGTAAAGATTTTTTTACAATTAAATGATAATGCTTGTGATTCAGTTATTGCACTGTCTTATTGCAGAAGATGCTAAATAAATAGAATCTGTCATAATCTTTTAGTAAACATTTTGTAAAATAATATAATTATTAACAAATTAATTGTCTTTGGTACTTGAAAATTTTAATCTTAACTGTGAGGTAGAGAGAATAGTTATTATCTTTTATCTCCATTTTACCAGAAAATGGAAGTTAGATTTGGGGTATGTGAAAGAGAGAGAGGTAGAAAGACAAGAAAAGAGAGAGAGAGAGAGGGGAAGAGGATAAAAGAGATAAAGGAAATACAGGAAGAAAAAACTTTGCACTTGAATCCAGATGATCTGACCCCAGAATCCAAACATTATTGAAAAAATTCTGGTGTCAACTCTGGCACATAAAGAGCTTAGGACTTATCACTTCTATCCTTATAAAAACAAAAAGCTGAATAAAGTGAAAAGTAACATTTCTTGGATCTGTCAGAGAGCTAAAGTTACAGGGCAAACTACCCAACTGAATCAGGAGAGAATTGAAATCACATTCACAACTGAGATATGCTTACTTGTATATATGAGATGTGAAGTTCACAGAGGAGAGACTACAGAAGGGCACATGTGAGAAAGAAAAGAAAGAGTTTGGTTTTGAAAATTAAGTTTGAGATTCTTACAGTTTGTTTTAAATAAGATATATTTTTTGAAGCAGATATGAATGATCCATTATTATGGGGAAATAAACCCTGAAAATTCAGGAAAACAAACAAACAAATAAATTGATATTAATAGCTCGAGTTATTTCTTTGGGTAGGTCTGATAATTAGAACAAAAGTTCAGTTCAGTTCAGTTGCTCAGTCATGTCTGACTCTTTGTGACCCCATGGATTGCAGCATGCCAGGCTTTCCTGTCCATCACCAACTCCTGGAGGTTGCTCAAAATCATGTCCATTGGTTTGGTGATGCTATCCAACCATCTTATCATCTGTTATCCCCTCTCCCCCTGTTTCAATCTTTCCCAGCATCAGGGTCTTTTCCAGTAAGTTAGTTTTTTACATCTGGTGACCAAAAAATTAACAACAGAAGGATCTCTGTTCATTTTCATGGCAAACTATTCAATATCACAGTAAGCCAAGTCTATGTCCTAATCACTAATGCCAAAGAAGCTGAAGTTGAATGGTTCTATGATAACCTACAAGACCTTCTGGAAGTAACACCAAAAAAGATGCACTTTTTATCATAGGGGACTGGAATGTAAAAGAGGAAATCAAGAGATACCAAGAGTAATGGGCAAGTTTGGCCTCGGAGTACAATAAAGCAGGGCAAAGACAAACAGAGTTTTACCAAGAGAATTCTCTGCTCATGGCAAACACCCAACATTCCAACAACACAAGAGACAACTCTACACATAAACATCAGCAGATGGTCGATACTGAAAGAAAAATGATTATATTCTTTGCACATGAAGATGGAGAAGCACTATGCAGTCAGCAAGAACAAGACTGGGAGCTGACTGTGGTTCAGATCATGAACTCCTTATTGCCAAATTCAGACTTAAATTGAAGAAAGTAGGGAAAACCACTAGACCATTCAGGTATGACCTAAATCAAACCATTTACAATTATACAGTGGAAGTGACAAATATACTCAAGGTATTGTATTTGATAAAAAGAGGGCCTGAAGAACTATAGACAGAGGTTCATAACATTGTGCAGGAGGCCATGGTCAAAACCATCCCCAAGAAAAAGAAATGCAAAAAGGCAAAATAGCTGTCTGAGAAGGCCTTACAAATGGCTGAGAAAAGAGAAGTGAAAGGCAAAGGAAAACAGGAAAGATATTGTCCATCTGAATGCAGAGTTCCAAAGAATAGCAAGGATAAATAAGAAAACCTTCCTAAGTGATCAATGCAAAGAAGTAGAGGAAAACAATAGGATGGGAAAGATTAGAGATTTCTTCAAGAAAATTAGAGACATGAAAGGAAACATTTCATGCAAAGATGGGCACAATAAAGGACAGAAATGGTAGGGACCAAACAGAAGCAGAAGATATTAAGAAGAGGTAGCAAGAATACACAGAACTATCCAAAAAAGATCTTAAGGACCCAGATAACCACAACGGTGTGATCACTCACCTAGAGCCAGACATCTTGGAATGTGAAGTCAAGTGGGCCTTAAGAAGGATAACTAAGGGCAAAACTAATGGAGGTGAGGGAATTCTAGTGGAGCCATTTAAAATCTTAAAAGTTGATACTGTGAAAGTGCTGCACTCAATATGCCAGCAAATTTGGAAAACTCAGCAGTGGCCACAGAACTGGGAAGGGTCAGTTTTCATTTCAGTTCCAAAGAAAGGCAATATCGAAGAATGTTCAAACTACCACACAATTGCAGTCTTCTCACATGCTAGCAAAGTAATGCTGAAAATTCTCCAATCCAGGCTTCAACAGTATATGAACTGAGAACTTCCAGATGTTCAAGCTGGATTTAGAAAAGGCAGAGGAACCAGAGATCAAATTGGCAGCATCTGCTGGATCATAGAAAAATCCAGAGAATTCCAGAAAACCATTTACTTCTGCTTCATTGACTACGCTAAGGCCTTTGTCTCTGTGGATGACAACAGACGGTGGAAAATTCTTAAAAAGATGGGAATACCAGATCACCTTACTAGCCTCCTGAGAGATCTGTATGCAGGTCAGGAAGCAACAGTTAGAACTGGGCATGGAACAATGGACTGCATCCAAATTGGGAAAGGAGTACATCAAGGCTGTATATTATCACCCTGCTTATTTAACTTATACGCAGCATACATCATGCAAAATGTTAGGCTGGATGAAACACAAGCTGGTATTAAGTTTGCAGGGCAAAATATCAGTAACCTCAGATATGCAGATGATACCACCTTACTATATAGGTGTGTAGAAGAGAAAATGGAGTAGGGCTAGAGGACTAAGAACTCATTGATTTTAGTGGTGATTGATTTAAGGAGAGAGGATTAAACATGCTTGTAGATATCTCAGCAACATGGTCAGCTCTATGGTTGCAGGGTTAGTGGAGAATTAGTTTTGACCATGGTTAGCATTGTGGATGTATGATGTGAGAAAAGAGGATCAAAGGAATGTTAGTGTTTGTAGCCACGGCACCAGCATTGGGGAAAAAGTAAAATTAGGGCATGATGGTGATTAGAAATATAAAAAGTAAGTGGAAATAAAAATGGGTAATAAGACTAGTTCTGGGCTTCCCAGGTGTCTCTGTCAATAAAGAACCCATTTGCAATGCAGGAGATGCTGGCGGATGCAGGTTTGCTCCCTGGGTAGGAAAATCCCCTGGAGGAGGAAATGGCAACCTACTGCACTATTCTTGCCTGTAGAATTCCATGAATAGAGGAGCCTGGCAGGTTACAGTCCATGAGGTCAAAAAGAGACGAACATGACTGAGTGACTGAGCATGAATGCACTGAAGAATAGTTCCACTGAAGAATTACTGTAAAGAATATATTAGAAAGATTGAAAATAACAGTTTAAGAATGGAACATTTGGCATTGAAAGGGAATTAGTGTAGCTATTGGAAGTGCAAGGGTGGAAGCTATAATTGCAAGGTGGTTATATGGCATGTAGAGCATATTAATTTATTAATTGAAGGAGAGGAAAAAAAAGATAGAGGATCAGGGAGAGAGAGAGAAAGAGAGAGATTGAGATGAAAAGAGAGAAAGAAAGAAACCTGACAATAGAAAGAATTATGTGACAATGAAACTTATGTCACAAGTAGTGTTGGAGAGTGGAGCTGTGTTTTAGAATCCAAATCTTTATGGGATGATGGGCATCGCTTGAAATCCTATAGGTGACTGCATGTCTTAAAAATGAAAGATAAAAATAAATGAGGTAAACATTCAGCATAAAAAACACATGAGAAAATGACAGTCTATAAAAAAGTAATGGCAATGCAAATTCAGTGAATAAGCTCTTTGCATCAGGTATCCAAAGTATTGAAGCTTCAGCTTCATCAGTCCCTCCAATGAATATTCAGTGTTGATTCCCATTAGGATCGACTGGTTTGATCTCCTTGCCCCCTTGATACAAAGAGCTGACTCATTGGAAAAGACCCTGATGCTGGGAATGATTGAAGGCAAAAGAAGAAGGTGGCAGAGGATGAGATGGTTAGATGGCATCACTGACTCAATGGCTATAAACTTGGGTGGACTCTGGGAGATTATGGAGGACAGGGAGTCCTGGCCTGTTGCCACCCATGGGGTTACAGAGAGTTGAACGTGACTTAGTGATTTAACAAAAGCAATGCAAATGCAAGGTATTTCATAGTAATCCAGTTCATACACACACACACACACACACACACACACANGATAGTGGAGACTACCACTGGAATACATTGACAAAAATGGGATGGACAGAATATGTGGAGTTTCAAATCTATCAATAATATTTCATTTAAAATTATTAATCTGAATATGGCAAATAGCATTTTATAAAGATGTATAATAGTTTTATATTTTCAAGTTTATGTAGTTTATATAAAACTATATTTTAAGGCCTACAATATTATATTTGGACTACTTCATTAACAGTTTTACATTCATAAAATATAATAACTTAAATTCTCTGTATGAACAGTGGCCACATAAAGCATATGATCCCTGATACTGATGATTTGTATCTTTTGTTATCAGGAATACTTTCTATGTCACTGTACTGTTTTGTTGCCCAAACATAATGACTATTAAATAAATATACAATTAATCATGGTTAATCTATAAAATAGTTGTTAGTCTTGTATTAGAAAACAAGCATTACAAAAGATGATCTAAAACTAATAAGGAGTCAAAATTTTGCTATGTTTTTAGATTGTCAAAAATGGCTTTTCAGAGTTTAGAGACAAGCTGGCCACATAAAAAGTAACATCATGTGTAAAAAATGAGATGTAAAAGGCAAGGTTTCTCTCCCACTTATTGTTATCAGAGGGAAATCCTCCAGTTTTGTGACTCCAGAAGCTAGACCACTGTATAACACATACTAGTGGCTCAATATATATGTGAATTGAATTCATGTCAGATACAGGAACAAGGGGAAAAAAGACAAAAAGGATAACAATTTGCAAAAGGATTTCTTATTCTAATTATTGCATAAAAGAATAGATGGCCAAGTGCTGGAAGCTTGAACTAACAACAAAACAAAACACAATACAAAACACAACGATCTCATTGGCTCCCTCAAGACTGTCTTTACACTGATATGTGCATAAAATCACAGCTGAACATTAAAGACACTTCTGCTATTTTAAAAATTTAGACTCAGATGTGTAGAGTGGACTTTTGGACTCTGAGGGAGAGGGAGAGGGTGGGATGAGATGGGAGAATGGCATTGAAACATGTACACTATCATGTAAGAAATGAATCGCCAGTCTATGTCCGATGCAGGATGCAGGATGCTTGGGGCTGGTGCACGGGGATGACCCAGAGAGATGTTATGTGGTGGGAGGTGGGAGGGGGTTCATGTTTGGGAATGCATGTACATCCGTGGCAGATTCATGTCAATGTATGGCAAAACCAATACAGTATTGTAAAGTAAAAAACAGTTAAAAAAATTAAAAAAATAAAAAATAAAAATTCAGATTAACATTGTGCTTAAAAATACACTTAAGCTATCTTTCATATTTCAAGATATAGTCCACATGGCATGTCACATGGTTCCTATTTTCCAAAAATATAAATTTGTGCTTTGTACTGAAGATACAAATGTGAAGAAAAGATAATATCTTGTTTAAAGAAAAAAAAAAAAAAGCTAAGAACTTTCATCCCATAAATGGAAAAAATAAGTGATGGTATTAGGTTTAATTAGTTTTATCCACCACCCCCCCATAATTAAAAACATCATGTCTCTATGAGCATAAATTTTATGAGGGCAAGAGATGCACATATTCAGAAAGTTTACCCACAGAAAACTTGGTCACAGACAGTTTATTTACATGGGGCTGTAAGATAAGGCAACTGAATGTCTGCAACGTTTGCTATTAAGACTAAAATGTGATGTTCTCCTACTGCAGGTATTGGAGTGCTAAATACTGCTTACTCTTGAGCATGCTTTTGCTTTCTCTTGTCCACTAGGTAATGTGCTCTATTAATAGGTAGTCTTTATATTCTGCCTCCAGACACTTAGTTACACTATCTGCAGGGCAGTTATTTAAGATTCTAAACCATGTCTAGCTGATAGTATCAATAGTAAAAAATAGTGGATGCCATTTGACAAGCTTAAAAATTACTTTTTCAAAATGCTTCCTTGAAGGCATATCTTTGTGTAATATGGAAGCAAAAGCTAAAGATATTTTTGAATACTTGGCATATTTTCTCCAAAAGTAGATTTATTTTAAAGTGAATACTAATTTTTTTATTAAAAAAAGCCTCAGCAATATCTATATTAGTTTTGATGGATTTCAATATTGTAAACTGTAAGATAAATCTCAGAGCTGATGATGAAGAATCATCAGTTCAGTTCAGTTCAGTCGCTCAGTCGTGTCCGACTCTTTGCGACCCCATGAATCGCAGCACGCCAGGCCTCCCTGTCCATCACCAACTCCCGGAGTTCACTCAGACTCACGTCCACTGAGTCAGTGATGCCATCCAGCCATCTCATCCTCTGTCATTCCCTTCTCCTCCTGCCCCCAATCCCTCCCAGCATCAGAGTCTTTTCCAATGAGTCAACTCTTTGCATGAGGTGGCCAAAGTACTGGAGTTTCAGCTTTAGCATCATTCCTTCCAAAGAAATCCCAGGGCTGATCTCTTTCAGAATGGACTGGTTGGATCTGCTTGCAGTCCAAGGGACTCTCAAGAGTCCTCTCCAGCATAGGTACATCTAAATGAAAGAGGGCTGGTGTGTCATCTCCACTCCTTAACAAAATGGGAAATAAAATTCCTTTTCCCCTAAAAGATGCTAGATTTATTAGAAATTCCACTTTGAAGAAATTCCTCTAGAATTTCTCTCCTGGTCAAAAATACTTTGCTGGTTTCCTTTTCTTTTGCTCTGTGTATTTGATCTCATTAGTAAGTCTTTACAAACAGGTTAAGTTTATCTTCAAATTTAGTAACTTCTTACTAGCTTCAGGTATTAATATTTTTTGCGCAAATGCCAATAATAGGTTTCTGTGTGTGTGTTTCCTACATGATTAATGCTGGTCTTTATAGTTTCATTTGTTTCTAGGAGAAAAAAAATAAAATCTCATTCTATTAGCTGTTTCTGATACTGTTGACTTGTTACATAGTAAAGACTAGATTGGTGGCCTTCCCTGGTGGCTCAGATTGTAAAGAGTCCACCTGCAATGGGGGAGACATGGTTCGATCCCTGGGTTGGAAAGATCCCCTGGAGGAAGGCATGGCAACACACTCCAGAATTCTTGCCTGGATAGTACCCAAGGACAGAGGTGCATAGTGAGATACAGTTCATGGGGTCGCAAAGAGTTGGACATGACTGAGTGACTAAGTGCATATATATGTATATATATATATATATATATATATATATATATATTACACAGAGATATTATAGATACTCATATTCCACGATGTCTGGCTCTAGGTGTGTGATCACATCATCATGATTATCTGGGTCATGAAGATATTTTATGTATAGTTCTTCTGTGTATTCTTGCCACCACTTCTTAATATCTTCTGCTTCTGTTAGGTCCATACCATTTCTGTCCTTTATTGAGCACATTTTTGCATGAAATGTTCCCTTAGTATCTCTAATTTGACCTAAAGCCAGACATCCTGGAATGTGAAGTCAAGTGGCCTTAAGAAGTATCATTATGGGAATTCTGGGAAGATGGCGGAGGATTAGGACGAGGAGATTACTTTCTCCCTCACAAATTCCTCAAAAAAACATTTCAACGCCGAGCAAACTCCACAAAACAACTTCTGAATGCTGGCAGAGGACATCAAGCACCCAGAAAAGCAGATCATTGCCTTCAAAAACAGGTAGGGAAAAAAATATAAAAGACGAAAAAAAAAAGAGACAAAGGAGGTGGGGAGGGAGCTCCGTCCCGTGTAGGGAAGCCCGACCTGGGAAAGGAACTTTAAGAAGAGAGGTTTCCAAACACCAGGAAACACTCTCCCTGCCGAGTCTGTGGCGAGCCCTGGAAGCACAGAGGGCATCATAACAGGAACAATACATAAATGAATAATTAAAACCAACAGATTACAAGCCCAACAGTGACTTCCCCAGCGGAAAAGCAGCACATAAACCTGCACCCGCCACTAGCAAGTGGGGGCAGGGCAGGGACACGCATGCGAGGCGCAGGCTGCACAGCTTTGTAAGAATCGGGTAGGAAAGCCTGGCAAGTAACTAGAACGAACTAACTTGGGCTAGTAAACCAGACTGGGGGATAGCTAACCACACGAAAAGCTCAAACATAGGACACCGCCAGGACTGCGCACAGAACAAAGGACAGAACGGAAGTAGCTGGCTGCAGACCATCCCCCGCCAGGGACAGGCAGCCAGAGCCGTAAGGGCTGGAAAGGGGCAATCGCAGCCCCGGAGAGACTTTCCCAGCCAAACGGCAAGCAGACTTCTTTACTAAAACTTCTGGGGGTGCTGGTCAGCGGTACACCCAGAAGACTGAGCAGCAGGGTGCACTCCAGAGAGAAGAAACCCAGCTCCACTCACCAGAACCCCAACTCAAGCCTCCCTAACCAGGAAATCTTGACAAGCCACTGATACAACTATACCCACAGTGAGGAAGCTCCATAATAAAGAGAACTCCACAAATTCCCAGAATATAGAAAGGCCACCCCAAACGCAGCAATAAAGCCAAGATGAAGAGACAGAGGAACACACAGCAGGTAAAGGAGCAGGAGAAAAGCCCATCAAACCAAATTATTTTCTTTCATCACTTTAAGTATGTCTTGCCATTCCCTCCTGGCCTGAAGAGTTTCTATTGAAAGGTCAGCTGTTATCCTTATGGGAATCCCCTTGTGAGTTATTTGTTGTTTTTCCCTTGCTGCTTTTAATATTTGTTCTTTGTGTTTGATCTTTGTTAATTTTATTAATATGTGTCTTGGGGTGTTTCACCTTGGGTTTATCCTGTTTGGGACTCTCTGGGTTTCTTGGACTTGGGTGATTATTTCCTTCCCCATTTTTGGAAAGTTTTCAACTAAGATCTCCTCAAGTATTTTCTCATGGTCTTTCTTTTTGTCTTCTTCTTCTGGGACTCCTATGATTCGAATGTTGGGGCATTTAATATTGTTCCAGAGGTCTCTGAGGTTGTCCTCACCTCTTTTAATTCTTTTTTCTTTTTTCCTCTCTGTTTCATTTATTTCTACCATTCTATCTTCTACCTCACTTATCCTGTCTTCTGCCTCAGTTATTCTACTGTTAGTTCCCTCCAGAGTGTTTTTGATCTCATTTATTGCATTATTCATTATTTATTGACTCTTTTTAATTTCTTCTAGGTCCTTGTTAAACCTTTCTTACATCTTCTTGATTCTTGTCTCCAGGCTATTTATGTGTAGCTCCAATTTGTTTTCAAGATTGTGGATCATTTTCACTATCATTATTGGGAATTCTTTATCAGGTAGATTCCCTATCTCTTTTGTTTGGTTTGGTGTGCATTTATCCTGTTCCTTTTCCTGCTGGGTATTTCTATGCCTTTTCATCTTGTTTATATTGCTGTGTTTGGTGTGACCTTTCTGTATTCTGGTAGTTTGTGGAGTTCTCTTTATTGTGGAGGTTCCTCGCTGTGGGTGGTGTTGAATGGGTGGCTTGTTAAGGTTTTCTGGTTAGGGAAGTTTGTGATGGTGTTCTGGTGGGTGGAACTGGATTTCTTCTTTCTGGAGTGCAATGAAGTGTCCAGTAATATGTTTTGAGATCTCAGTGGGTTTGGTGTGACTTTGGCCAGCCTCTATATTGAGGCTCAGGGTTATGTTCCTGTGTTGCTGGAGAATTTGTGTGGTATGTCTTGCTCTGGAGCTTGTTAGCCCTTGGGTGGTGCTTGGTTTCAGTGTAGGTATGGAGGCATTTGATGAACTCTTATTGATTAATGTTCCCTGGATTCAGGAGTTCTCTGGTGTTCTCAGGATTTGGACTGTGTGTTTTTAAATCAAAAAACCACCTAAGAGTATGTTCCTGCTTGGGAGATATATCAAATGTAAAAATAATTATCTAGAAGATAATTATATTTAATTTATTTGTAAATTTCCTTTGTTGACTTTGTTATTAATATATGTATAGGAATGGAAGCATCATAGGATATCTCCATAATTGAATGATTGCAACCAGTAATAATCAAATGTTTATCCTATTTGTAGCATTTGACGATCCTTATGATCAAATGGTATTCAAAAATATATGCATACTTCTCCCGTGGAGAGAATTATAGTAATTTAAATTTCTTATTTTTGTTCAATCTACAGTAATTAGCAAATTACTGGCAGGTGAAAAGTTTTTGCTCCATTGGGAGCTTGAAATCTTAACCACTAGACTTCCAGGGAAGTCCCAACCGTCCTCTAATTATTAAGAAATCTTATTCTGCTCGTCTGTGCAAATTAGTTCTCTTCCAATATCCATAAAGTGGAGAACCTGAGCACTGATCTGAAAAAGTCAGAAAATGGTCCTCCTCACGTTATGTTCAGAGAAGGCAATGGCAACCCACTCCAGTACTCTTGCCTGGAAAATCCCATGGATGGAGGAGCCTGGTAGGCTGCAGTCCATGGGGTCGTGAAGAATTGGACGACTGAGCGACTTCCCTTTCACTTTTCACTTTCATGCATTGGAGAAGGAAATGACAACGCACTTCAGTGTTCTTGCCTGGAGAATTCCAGGGACGGTGGAGCCTGGTAGGCTGCTATCTAAGGGTCACACAGAGTCATACACGACTAAAGCGACTTAGCAGCAGCAGTACGTTATGTTAGTGGCATGCTGTCCCGACCATGTGGTTTTGCCAATTTCAGTGTTCAAGACTAGATCAGGAGTATCACAGTTACTGAAATTTGCTTCAGAATTCCTCAGTAGACATCTTCAGACATATTTTTCATCTAAATCTTTTTAGTAGTTGGATAAAAGCTCAACTACACTAAACAAACTGGGTGCTTCCATTTCACAAAATGCTACAAAAGAGCTTCAGCAATCTTTCTTTGTTTCTGACCAAGCAGAAACTTTAGTCATCAGCATAACTGATTTTACGAATTGTTTTTTTGTAGGTTTAAACAGAATATTCAAAATGTAAAGCTTCGCTATAACCATTGTCCTCTGCATGGGAAGGAGACAGCCAATGCTCTTTGGAATGAATCTCCTAAATTAGGATTCAGTCCAACTCGGTGTACAGGTATTTACTAGATAATTCTACTGCCTGACCCTGGCTATAAGTTTAAGTGTATTGTGCCTGAAGGATGTTAATGTACCTGCCTCTGGTGAAACTTTCATTCTAGGTACTCATAACACATAAAAGGACAGATAATTGAGATTACAGAAAATATTTGGGTATTTCTATGCCCGCTTGCTAATAGGTGTTTGTATGGGTAGCAAAATTCAGTCTGTGACTTAGTTCCACTCCACATAGTTGGAAAGGAGAGGAAAGGGAGAAATAGGGAGTCTCCATATATGGTCTTTATTTACTTCTTACTGTTCAAGGTTAACAATATTTCCAGCAAGAATTTTAATAACTGTTACTGTTGGAAATGGCTCAGGTCAGTCTGCACAAGGTGACAGCTAAGAAGCATTGCTCAAAATCTCTTGAAAGCTGTGTTGTCCCACATATTTTCTTATTCTCCTAGAATAAATCTTCATGAAGGAGATTCCACAGCACCCCTGTAAAGTAAGCAGAGGTGGCCCAGTCCACAAATATATACCCTGATGTACATTCAGTTATATCTGCATCTCCAAGGGGACAAAGCCTATCTCCTTTCCTTAACTCCACTGTACACATTCAAACCATTTAAAAAATACCATTTCTGGAAGTTTTCTGTATAGGTCCAGGAATGATCAAACCGTTAAGACATACTTAGTATAAGTTAATATTTCTACATGCAAGAAAAAAATAAGCACTATACTGTAAATCCTATGTGATTTTTGGTTTAGTATTTACTTAGTAAGATATTGATCTACACACAATTTGGTTGAATCATAGTTTTTAAAGAGGACCTATGTTGAATCAGTGGAGAAGGCAATGGCACCCCACTCTAGTACTCTTGCCTGGAAAATATGGATGAAGGAGCCTGGTTGGCTGCAGTCCATGGGGTCGGTGAAGAGTCGGACATGACTGAGTGACTTCACTTTCACTTTTCACTTTCATGAATTGGAGAAGGAAATGGCAACCCACTCCAGTGTTCTTGCCTGGAGAATCCCAGAGACGGGGGAGCCTGGTGGGCTGCTGTTCATGGGGTCGCACAGACGGACACAACTGAAGTGACTTAGCAGCAGCAGTAGCATGTTGAATCAGATTCCTGAGAAATATTCCTATTTTATATTTATACCTGAGGATCTGAACTAATTTCAGTTGACGATTTTTAGAAAAGGGCCTTTTTGGTGTCTCTTTTTTAAGGGAGAATTTATGTCAATTAGTAAACAAAATTTAGTAAACAAAAATAATGTCTTACTGTAAGAATATCCCATGTAATAGTTGCTGCTGCTGCTGCTGCTGCTGCTAAGTCGCTTCAGTCGTGTCTGACTCTGTGCGACCCCATAGATGGCAGCACACCAGGCTCCCCCGTCCCTGGGATTCTTCAGGCAAGAACACTGGAGTGGGTTGCCATTTCCTTCTCCAATGCATGAAAGTGAAAAGTAAAAGTGAAGTCGCTCATAAAGTTGTTATATAACATAAATTCAAATATAAATGGATGTCTTATATTTGTATTTGTTAAACCTGGCAACCCTAGTCTAAAAAACTGATAATAATTATATGAGGAATAGGATAGTATTATGGAGCTGATTTATTTCAGTAGCAAACTACCCTCTGTGTTCATATGTAAAGATATAAAACTCATATAG
>SJYQ01000502.1:39111-64713 GCA_006410935.1 Redunca redunca | reverse complement strand
TAATTTAGGTGTTAAAATATCATCCATGTTGAAGCAAGTGTATTTTATATATTTTTCTGACCTATGTAATTTGAGGACATATTTCTCTTTTTGAAAATGTCTACTGCCCCAAATCTAAACATAAACAGCAAAGATTTCCCTTTACCCAACCCCACTTTCTCTGAATATTTTAGTTTAAGAATCCTTTCATTTCAAAAGTAAGTGTAAAGTGAGAAATAAAATTTCTTCCAGTGCACAACTCTGACTCAAACTAAGCTCACTGATCTGGAAGGCTCAGATTCCCATCAGCTACCAAGTCCTGACTTTCCATTTCTTTCTTCCTTCACTTTTTGTATACCATATTTTAGGTCTTATTTTCTTAATCTTTTTAGCTGGGTTAGTTCACAAGAACTGATTTTCCATATTTTATTCTGGGTTTTATCTGTGAGATTTATAGATCTAGCTACAAATGTAGACTGTCCATAAAAGAAAATGCTCTCTGTATTAGACTCTATTTTTTCCTAGTGCCTCTTTAACATCCTTGCTTTGCAAATGTGAGACATTCTATATTCACATCGTGTTAGGGACCAAATGAGCCTCAGTGCACTTGCTTTTAATATGTTGCATTCCAAGACCTTTCTCTAAGGAGCTCAGTGTACATCTCTAACATTATCTAATTAGTTCTCACAGTACATGTGGGATACTTTGGTATTTTGCTTTTGTAGGTTCCAAATAGTAACATGGCCATATGATCACTCAGCTGGTTTGCAAAACTTCTCAAATATTTCAAAAGAGTTTATAAAGTTTCTGTCTTTCCCCACGCTCACTTCACTATGAATCTACACTTGCCTCCTTTCTGTTAGTTTCTTTCTTTTCCTCTCTTTGTTGTCCCAGTTCAAACTACCATACACACGCACACACACACACACACACACACACACACATATGTATATGTATCTTTGTGATGTTAAGAACTATATATAAGTTATAGATTCAAATGCCAACTCCTCAATTTAAATTTAACTCCTGTTGCTGCTGTTTAGTCACTAAGTCATGTTCAACTCTTTTGTGACCCCATGGACTTTAGTTTCTGTCTTTCCCCACGCTCACTTCACTATGAATCTACACTTGCCTCCTTTCTGTTAGTTTCTTTCTTTTCCTCTCTTTGTTGTCCCAGTTCAAACTACACACACACACGCACACACACACGCACACACACACACACACACACACATGTATATGTATCTTTGTGATGTTAAGAACTATATATAAGTTATAGATTCAAATGCCAACTCCTCAATTTAAATTTAACTCCTGTTGCTGCTGTTTAGTCACTAAGTCATGTTCAACTCTTTTGTGACCCCATGGACTCTAGCCCATCATGCTCCTCTGTCCAGGGGCTTTCTCAGGTAAGAATACTAGAGTAGGTTGCCATTTCCTTCTCTACGGGATCTTTCTGACTCAGAGATCCAACCTGCATCTTCTGCATTGGCAGGCAAATTCTTTACCACTGAGCCACCCGGGAAGCCCAACTTAGCTTTTTGAGCCTGACTTGTTCAAATATAATATATATATATATATTTTTTTTCAGAGTTATCATAAAAATATAGAGTAAGGAACACAAAACATTTGACACATTGCCCAGCATTTAGCAAGACATTTAATAGCCTTCCTAGTTACTGTTAGAATAAACAGGTTGAGGCTGGGTAAAGAGCTATTGTATAGAAATCTTTATGGAATTTTTATGGAGTTCTACATTGGCCTTTTCTCAGTTACTGTGTTAATGAGATAGCATGCTTATTTCATATTTCTGAAACTTTGGAAGATAGAAATAACAACTTCTAGACAAGTGATTCTACATATTAGTCCTTCCAAATTTTATCAAGACATTAAATTGTTTCATGTAAAAGAAAGAACATGTGGGGATTTGTCAATCAAATTTGGTGTATGATTTTGGGTTCATTAATTAATCTAGCTAAGTCTTAGTTTCCTCATCTAGAAAGTAATTAGGATAATAATCTATACTCTGTGATTGTAATGATTAAATGAGATAAAATTTGAGAACATACCAAATATGTTGTTGGTATCTGCAGGTGGTAAGGTGTTAGTGACAATATTAAGTGAAAGAATATCTTCAGGAAATTTTATTGGAAGGTTCTTAAAAGTTTCTATTTATCAGCAGGTCCACTTGTAGGCATTTTTGAGGTCACTAATCACTAAACACTAATACATAAATAATTTTTATTATTAAAATTCTTAATTATACACATGTATTTTACATCATGATTATTTATTACACAACACTCAGATTTCTGGAAAATCTTAAACTTAGGTATGTGCTAAGTTCACCTATTTCTGCTTTATTGACTATGCCAAAGCCTTTGACTGTGTGGATCACAATAAACTGTGGAAAATCCTGAGAGACATGGGAATACTAGACCATCTGACCTGCCTCTTGAGAAATCTGTATGCGGGTCAGGAAGCAACAGTTAGAACTGGACATGGAACAACAGACTGGTTCCAAATAGGAAAAGGAGTACGTCAAGGCTGTATATTGTCACTCTGCTTATTTAACTTCTATGCAGAGTACATCATGAGAAACGCTGGGCTGGAAGAAGTACAAGCTGGAATCAAGATTGCTGGGAGAAATATCAATAATCTCAGATATGCAGATGACACCACCCTTAAGGCAGAAAGTGAAGAAGAACGAAAAAGCCTCTTTAAGAAAGTGAAAGGGGAGAGTGAAAAAGTTGGCTTAAATCTCAACATTCAGAAAACGAAGATCATGGCATCTGGTCTGATCACTTCATGGGAAATAGATGGGGAAACAGTGGAAACTTTGTCAGACTTTATTTTTTTGGGCTCCAAAATCACTGCAGATGGTGACTGCAGCTATGAAATTAAAAGACGCTTACTCCTTGGAAAGAAAGTTAACACCAACCTAGATAGCATATTCAAAAGCAGAGACATTACTTTGCCGACTAAGGTCTGTCTAGTCAAGGCTATGGTTTTTTGGTTTTTCCAGTAGCCATATACGGACATGAGAGTTGGACTGTGAAGAAGACTGAGCGCCGAAGAATTGATGCTTTTGAACTGTGGTGTTGGAGAAGACTCTTGAGAGTCCCTTGGACTGCAAGGAGATCCAACCAATCCATTCTGAAGGAGATCAGCCCTGGGATTTCTTTGGAAGGAATGATGCTCAAGCTGAAACCCCAGTACTTTGGCCACCTCATGCGAAGAGTTGACTCATTGGAGAAGACTTTGATGCTGGAGGGATTGGGGACAGGAGGAGAAGGGGACGACAGAGGATGAGATGGCTGGATGGCATCATGGACTCGATGGACGTGAGTCTGAGTGAACTCCGGGAGATGGTGATGGACAGGGAGGCCTGGCGTGCTGTGATTCATGGGGTCGCAAAGAGTAGGACACGACTGAGCGACTGAACTGAATTGAAGTTCAACATAAAGAAGTAGCAAAATAAAATGTGTTCATGCTTTCATCAAAGTGTTTTCAGTCTATTTGATCATTTGAAAATGAATCTGTGTGATTGCCTATCACATTGTGCCTGATTCTAAGTACTTCAATAATATTAGTTCCCTGTGCTGACTTCATTCCTCCTGCTTATTTTGTATTCACCACAATTTTTAGATTGTTCTAGCATGCATATTTATATAAAGTCAATGGATGACTGATAGCTTATTGTGAATGATAGCTTATTTGTGATTTCTGAAGAAGGTTTAGCTTTGAGACCAGGGACCAGGCTTGATCACTCAAGGGCTTTTGTGTAGCAGAGTTTTATTAAAGTAAGAAAAAGGACAGAGAAAGCTTCTGACACAGACATCAGAAAGGGGACAGAGAATGCCCCCCTAACTAGTCTTATCAAGGCCTTCTATACTTCTTTCAGACCCACTCCCACAACATACATCAAATTAAGATTAGAATGAACAATAGAAATATCTTACCAGACCTACTTAATATACATTTTAAGATGACAGGATTAGTCAGAAGGTTCTGCTTAAGGAGAAACATGTCTTCGAGCAAGATACATTGTTATATTGACTAAGACAAAACAATGTAGAAAAGAATGTTTTTCCTTTTCTCCTTGAAATCCTGAGATGCCTTTCCCCTTTTCAAAGGCTCCGGACCCTCTTCTCTTACTCAGGAATCCTGGATATCTTATCAACCTACCTAGGAATTGACTCTCTCATGACCACTTTCATTTTGACTTATCACCTTAGAGTTTCAAGTTCAATTTAAAAAAATTTAATTGTTTTTTATAAGTACATCAAATTACAGGTTTAATACTCTGTTATGAACTTAGTCCAGGTTTTCATAATTCATATGAGGGTATGGNGTATGGTGGTCAAGCCAGAATTTAAACAAAAATGAGAAAAGAGTTCATCTTTGACCTCAGAGAAAATGAATGAATGGTGTATTGTATTTATTCCTGCCTTATGAAATTGCATTTATTATTTCTTCTTTGTGTTGTAAAGTGATGTATATAAACTGAATATTGAAACAAAATCAATGGGTTTATTATTACTGGGCAGTTTACTCCTTTATGTGCTCTCCTAGTCATTTCTTAAAAAAAATAATTTTTATTGTATATAGTTGCTTTAAAATGTGTTAGTTTCTATTCTACCACAAAATGAATCGATCAGCTATACATGTACATATACCTTTCCCTTTGGACTTCCTTCCAATTTGGGTCACCACAGTGCAATCAGTAGATTTCCCTGTGCTATAGAGTTCTCCTAGTGATTTCTAAACACTACAACCTCCTTGGACTATTTTAGTAAAATTCTTATGCCTAAGAAATTTTTCATTAATGCTATAAATTTTATATTTGAATAGCACCTGTCATACATTAGATTGACCCATGGTTTTGCATCACAGGCATGGAAGATAAGAGAAAACGTTTACTCAAGTACATTTAAGATGTTTTTTGATTACACTCTTCATTGAAGTTATTGTTAAACTTTAAATTCAACCATAAGCTAGATGAGAAAATGAGCTAAATTCTATCTACAGATATTCATACAAAAGTTCTATAGAAATCAGTTATAGTCTTAGTAGAGTTCTGTGTGATTTTCTAAGAGTAGAAATTGGCTTAATCTTGTTTAAGTAACTTGTCTAGCATGGAATGTAGAGGGACAATTAATATTTTTACTGGAGAAGATTAAATGGAAAAGTCAAATGGAAAATCTTCCTATTTTTTACTCTCTTCAAATAGACTTTATTTTAAAAAAAATATTTATTTATTTAATTTTTACTTTACAATACTGTATTGATTTTGCCATACATTGACATGAATCTGCCACGGGTGTACATGAGTTCTCAATCTTGAACCCCCCCTCCCACCACCCTCCCCATATCATCTCTTTGGGTCATCCCAGTGCACCAGCCCCAAGCATCCTGTATCCTGTATTGAACCTAGACTGGCGACTTGTTTCTTACATGATAGTATACATGTTTCAATGCCATTCTCCCAAATCATCCCACCCTCTCCCTCTCCCACAGAATCCAAAAGTCTGTTCTTTACATCTGTGTCTCTTTTTCTGTCTCGCATACAGGGTTACCATCACCATCTTTCTAAATTCCATATATATGTGTTAGTATACTGTATTGGTGTTTTTCTTTCTGGCTTACTACACTCTGTATAATCTGCTCCAGTTTCATCTACCTCATTAGAACTAATTCAAATATATTTATTTAATGGCTGAGTAATACTCCATTGTGTATATGTACCACAGCTTTCTTATCCATTCATCTGCTGATGGACATCTAGGTTGCTTCCATGTCCTGGCTATTATGAACAGGGCTGTGATGAACATTGGGGGTACAGATGTCTCTTTCAATTCTGGTTTCCTCAGTGTGTATGCCCAGCAGTGGGATTTCTGGGTCATAAGGCAGTTCTATTTTAAGGAATCTCCACACTGTTCTCCATAGTGGCTGTACTAGTTTGCATTCCCACCAACAGTATAAGAGGGTTCCCTTTTCTCCACACCCTCTCCAGCATTTATTGCTTGTAGACTTTTGGATTGCAGCCATTCTGACTGGTGTGAAATGGTTGTAGTCTTGATTTGCATTTCTCTGATAATGAGCGAAGTTGAGCATCTTTTTATGTGTTTGTTAGCCATCCGCATGTCTTCTTTGGAGAAATGTCTATTTAGTTCTTTGGCCCATTTTTTGATTGGGTCATTTATTTTTCTGGAATTGAGCTGCATAAGTTGCTTGTATATTTTTGAGATTAGTTGTTTGTCATTTGCTTCATTTGCTATTATTTTCTTCCATTCCAAAGGCTGTTCTTTCACCTTGCTTATAGTTTCCTTTGTTGTGCAGAAGCTTTTAATTTTAATTAGGTCCCATTTGTTTATTTTTGCTTTTATTTCCAGTATTCTGGGAGGTGGATCATAGAGGATCCTGCTGTGATTTATGTCGGAGAGTGTTTTGCCAATGTTCTTCTCTAGGAGTTTTATAGTTTCTGGTCTTATGTTTAGATCTTTAATCCATTTTGAGTTTCTTTTTGTGTATGGTGTTAGAAAGTTTCATTCTTTTACAGGTGGTTGACCAGTTTTCCCAGCACCACTTGTTAAAGAGATTGTCTCTAACCTATTGTATATTCTTGCCTCCTTTGTCAAAGATAAGGTGTTCATAGGTGTGTGGATTTATCTCTGGTCTTTCCATTTTGTTCCATTGATCTATATTTCTGTCTTTTTGCCAGTACCACACTGTCTTGATGACTGTGGCTTTGTAGTAGAGCCTGAAGTCATGCAGGTTTATTCCTCCAGTTCCATTCTTCTTTCTAAAAATTGTTTTGGCTATTCAAGGTTTTTTGTATTTCCATACAAATTGTGAAATTATTTGTTCTAGCTCTGTGAAAAAATACCACTGGTAGCTTGATAGGGATTGCATTGAATGTATAGATTGCTTTGGGTAGTATACTCATTTTCACTATATTGATTCTTCTGATCCATGAACATGGTATATTTCTCCATCTATTAGTGTCCTCTTTGATTTCTTTCATCAGTGTTTTATAGTTTTCTATATATAGGTCTTTAATTTCTTGAGGTAGATATATTCCTAAGTATTTTATTCTTTTCGTTGCAATGGTGAATGAAATTGTTTCCTTAATTTCTTTTTCTACTCTCCTATTATTAGTGTATAGGAATGCAAGGGATTTCTGTGTGTTGATTTTATATCCTGCAACATTACTATATTCATTGATTAGCTCTAGTAATTTTCTGGTGAAGTCTTTAGGGTTTTCTATGTAGAAGATCATGTCATCTGCAAATACTGAGAGTTTTACTTCTTCTTTTCCAATTTGGAATTCTTTTGTTTCTTTTTCTGCTCTGATTGCTGTGGCCAGAACTTCCAGAACTATGTTGAATAGTAGTGGTGAAAGTGGGCACCCTTGTCTTGTTCCTGACTTTAGGGGAAATGCTTTCAATTTTTCACCATTGGGGATAATGTTTGCTGTGGGTTTGTCATATACAGCTTTTATTATGTTGAGGTATGTTCCTTCTATTCCTGCTTTCTGGAGAATTTTTATCATAAATGGATGTTGAGTTTTGTCAAAGGCCTTCTCTACATCTATTGAGATAATCATATGGCTTTTATTTTTCAATTTGTTAATGTGGTGAATTACATTGATTGATTTGTGGATATTGAGGAATCCCTGCATGCCTGGGATAAAGCCCACTTGGTCATGATGTATGATCTTTTTAATGTGTTGTTGGATTCTGATTGCTAGAATTGTGTTAAAGAGTTTTGCATCTATGTTCATCAGTGATATTGGCCTGTAGTTTTCTTTTTTGTGTGGCATCTTTGTCAGGTTTTGGTATTAGGGTGATGGTGGCCTCATAGAATGAATTTGGACGTTTACCTTCCTCTGCAATTTTCTGGAAGAGTTTGAGTAGGATAGGTGTTAGCTCCTCTCTAAATTTTTGGTAGAATTCAGCTGTGAAGCCATCTGGACCTGGGCTTTTGTTTGCTGGAAGATTTCTGATTAGAGTTTCAATTTCTGTGCTTGTGATGGGTCTGTTAAGATTTTCTATTTATTCCTGGTTCAGTTTTGGAAAGTTGTACTTTTCTAAGAATTTGTCCATTCCTTCCACGTTGTCCATTTTATTGGCATATAATTGCAGATAGTAGTCTCTTATGATCCTTTGTATTTCTGTGTTGTCTGTTGTGATCTCCCCATTTTCATTTCTAATTTTATTGATTTGATTTTTCTCCCTTTGTTTCTTGATGAGTCTGGCTAATGGTTTGTCAATTTTGTTTATCCTTTCAAAGAACCAGGTTTTTGTTTTGTTGATTTTTGCTATGGTCTCCTTTGTTTCTTTTGCATTTATTTCTTCCCTAATTTTTAAGATTTCTTCTCTTCTACTAACTCTGGGGTTCTCCATTTCTTCCTTTTCTAGTTGCTTTAGGTGTAGAGTTAGGTTATTTATTTGACTTTTTTCTTGTTTCTTGAGATATATGCCTGTATTGCTATGAACTTTCCCCTTAGCACTGCTTTTATAGTGTCCCACAGGTTTTGGGTTGTTGTGTTTTCATTTTCATTCATTTCTATGCATATTTTGATTTCTTTTTTTTTATTTCTTCTGTGATTTGTTAGTTATTCAGAAGCGTGTTGTTCAGCCTCCATATGCTGGAATTTTTAATAGTTTTTGTCCTGTATTTGAGATCTAATCTTAATGCATTATGGTCAGAAAAGATGCTTGGAATGATTTCAAATTTTTTGAATTTACCAAGGCTAGATTTGTGGCCCAGGATGTGATCTGTCCTGGAGAAGGTTCCGTGAGCACTTGAGGAAAAGGTTACATTCTTTATTTTGGGGTGAAATGTCCTATAGATATCAGTTAGGTCTAACTGGTCTATTGTATCATTTAAAGTTTGTGTTTCTTTGCTAATTTTCTGTTTAGTTGATTTGTCCATAGATGTGAGTGGTGTACTAAAGTCTCCCACTATTATTGTGTTATTGTTAATTTCCCCTTTCATATTTGTTAGCATTTGTATTACATATTGCGGTGCTCCTATGTTGGGTGCATATATATTTATAATTGCTATATCTTCTTGGATTGATCCTTTGATCATTATATAGTGTCCTTCTTTGTCTCTTTTCACAGCCTTTGTTTTAAAGTCTATTTTATCTGATATGAGTATTGCTACTCCTGCCTTCTTTTGGTCTCTATTTGCATGGAATATCTTTTTCTAGCCCTTCACTTTCAGTCTGTATGTGTCCCTTGTTTTGAGGTGGGTCTCTTGTAGACAACATATATAGGGGTCTTGTTTTTATATCCATTCAGCTAGTCTTTGTCTTTTGGTTGGGGCAGTCAACCCATTTACATTTCCCATTGCCATTTACTTAATTGTTTTGGGTTCAGGTTTATACATCCTTTTTGTGTTTCCTGTCTAGATGATATCCTTTAGCATTTGTTGGAGAGCTGGTTTGATGGTGCTGAATTCTCTCACCTTTTGCTTGTCTGTAAAGCTTTTGATTTCTCCTTCATATTTCAATGAGATCCTTGCTGGGTACAGTAATCTGGGCTGTATGTTATTTTCTTTCATCACTTTAAGTATGTCTTGCCATTCCCTCCTGGCCTGAAGAGTTTCTATTGAAAGATCAACTGTTATCCTTATGGCAATCCCCTTGTGTTATTTGTTGGTTTTCCCTTGCTGCTTTGAATATTTGTTCTTTGTGTTTGATCTTTGTTAGTTTGATTAATATGTGTCTTGGGGTGTTTCACCTTGGGTTAATCATGTTTGGGACTCTCTGGGTTTCTTGGACTTGGGTGATTATTTCCTTCTCCATTTTAGGAAAGTTTTCAACTATGATCTCCTCAAGTATTTTCTCATGGTCTTTCTTTTTGTCTTCTTCTTCTGGGACTCCTATAATTTGAATGTTGGAGCATTTCATATTGTCCTGGAGGTCTCTGAGATTATCCTCATTTCTTTTAATTCGTTTTTCTTTTTTCCTCTCTGATTCACTTATTTCTACCATTCTATCTTCTAGTTCACTAATCCTATCTTCTACCTCCGTTATTCTACTATTTGTTGCCTCCAGAGTGATCTCATTTATTGCATTATTCATTATATATTTACTCTTTTTTATTTATTCTAGGTCCTTGTTAAACCTTTCTTGCATCTTCTCAATCCTTGTCTCCAGGCTATTTATCTGTACTTCCATTTTGACTTCAAGATTTTGGATCATTTTCACTATCATTATTTGGAATTCTTTATCAGGTAGATTCCCTGTGTCTTCCTCTTTTGTTTGGTTTGGTGTACATTTATCCTATTCCTTTACCTGCTGGGTATTCCTCTGTCTCTTCATCTTGGTTATATTGCTGTGTTTGGGGTGGCCTTTTGGTACTCTGGCAGTTTGTGGAGTTCTCTTTATTATGGAGTTTCCTCACTGTGGATGGGGTTGTATCAGTGGGTTGTCAAGGTTTCTTGGTTAAGGAAGCTTGTGTCGGAGTTCTGGTGGGTGGAGCTGGATTTCTTTTCTCTGGAGTGCAATGAAGTGTCCAGTAATGAGTTATGAGATGCCAATGGTTTTGGAGTAACTCTGAGCTGCCTGTATATTGAAGCTCAGGGGTGTGTTCCTATGTTGCTGGAGAATTTGCGTGGTATGTCTTGCTCTGGAATTTGTTGGCCCTTGGGTGGTTCTTGGTTTCAGTGTAGGTATGGAGGCGTTTGATGAGCTCCTGTCAATTAATATTCCCTGGAGTCAGGAGTTCTCTGATGTTCTCAGGATTTGGACTTAAGCCTTCTGCTTCTGGTTTTCAGTTGTATTTTTACAGTAGCCTCAAGACTTCTCCATCTATACAGCACCAATGATAAAACATCTAGGTTAAAGATGAAAAGTTTCTCCACATTGAGGGACACCCAGAGAGGTTCACTAAGTTACATGGAGAAGAGAAGATGGAGTGGGGAGTTAGAGGTGACTGGAATTAGACGAAGTAGGATCAAAAGAGGAGAGAGCAAGCTAGCCAGTAATCACTTCCATATGTGCACTCCACTGTCTGGACCGCTCAGAGATATTCATGGAATTATACAGAGAAGAGGAGAGGGAGGAAGGAGATAGCGGTGGCCAGGAGGATAAAAGAGGGAAATGAAAAGGAGAGAGACCGATCCAGTCAGTAACCAGTTCCCTAATTGTTCTCCACCATCTGGAACTCACAGAGATTCACAGAGTTGGGTAGAGAAGAGAAGGGGGAGGGAGGAGACAGAGGCAACCTGGTGGAGAAAAAGGAGAGTCCAAGGAGGAGAGAGTGGTCAAGCCAGTAATCTTGCTCTCAAGTAAAAATGGGTACTGAAGATTGGGTTTTTAAAGGTGCAAAATTGATAATAAGTACCAAAAAGCAAAGATTAAAAATCTAGAGTAAAGATTGGATTTTCAAAAATACAATATTAAAGAAAAGAAGAAGAAAGAAAGAAAAAAAAAGAAAAACAAAGTCACAAGAATTATTAAAAAACAACTACAACCACAAAAAATACATATGGTGTTAGCTTTAAAAATAGGGTCTTTCTTTTTTGAAAAGGAATAGGTTATAAAAATAAAAATTAAAGGAGAAATAGAGTACTTAAAATTAAAAAATGTTTAAAAAATAAAGAGGAAAAAGAAGAAAAAACAAACAAATAAAAAGAATGATCATAAAAATAGCAAAGGTATATCTGGGACTTTCTCTGGTATTGTTGTGGGCAGTGTGGGGTCAGTTCATTTTTGGATAGTTCCTTGGTCCACCTTAAATTTCTCAAGATCTATAGGCCCCTTCCTATGTAGTTGGTACTAACAACAGGGTTTTAATCTATTGCACCTGTCACTTCCAAGGCAGTTCCGTCTGTTTTAGCTTCTTCTGTTTGCTGGTCTCTTCAGTGTCTGTTTTCTGCCCTGACACAAGGTGGGCGGTGGTGGACACTTTTTTTAGGCTCACTTGTTCAGTTGTGCTGAGGGGAGGGAGAGATGCTGCAAACAAATAACACTGGCCTGTGGTCCCAGTGTCTCAGCCACGCTGGGCCTGCCCCAGCTCATGGGGCACACTGCTCAGGCTCTAGGTTGCTCCACTGGGAACCGTTGGAGGCCGGCCCTGGCCTGCATGCACCTCCCCGGTCTAAGCCACTCAGGCTCAGGCACTCAGGTAGTCTTCAGAGGTACAGACTCAGTTGGGCCTGAGTTTTGTGCCCTTCCCAGGTCCGAGTAGCTCGGGTGTTTGGCGAGCGCAGTCACTGTGACTTATTGCCTTTCCCATTCCTGATGCTCAGTTTTCTGGGGGTAGAACTGGCACCCCTTCTTAGGTGGATAGTGACTGTGCAGAACCCCAACAAGTCTTAGTTAGCAAAGAAGCTTGCTTACAGTTTGGTAGTTAATATCTCTCTGGGGCTGTGATTGCCCCCTTCCGGCCCTCCCGACTCTGGCTGCCTGTCACTGGAGGGGGATGGTCTGCAGCCAGCTAATTCTGTTCCATCCTTTGTTCTGTGTGTGGTCTTGGTGGTGTCTTATGTTAGAGCTTTTCACGTGGTAGCTATCCCACAGCCTGGTTTGCTAGCCCAAGTTAGTTCGCTCTGGTTACACTTGGGGCATTCTGACCTGATTCTTAAAAAGCACTGCAGGCCATGCCTTCCTGCCCAGCCCCTGCTTGCTAGTGGTGGATACAGGTGTCTTCGTTGCTTCTCTGCTGGGGGAGTTACTGTTGGGCTCATAATCTGTTTGGTTTAAATATTTATTTATTTTTCCTCCCTGTTATGTTGCCCTCTGTGCTTCCAAGGCTCACCACAGACTCGGCAGTGAGAGTGTTTCCTGGTATTTGGAAACTTCTCTCTTTTTAAGACTCCCTTCCTGGGATGGAGCTCCCTCCCTACCTCATTTTTCATCTTTTATATTTTTTTCTACCTGTTTTTGAAGACAATGATCTGCTTTTCTGGGTGCCTGATGTCCTCTGCCAGCATTCAGAAGTTGTTTTGTGGAATTTACTCAGCACTGAAATGTTCTTTTGATGAATTTGTGAGGGAGAAAGTGGTCTCCCATCCTATTCCTCCGCCATCTTAGGACCACCTCCTTGACTACCTTTTGAATATATAAATGACCTTCTCCTCAACTAACTTAAATTAGTGATAAACATCTTTTAATGATACATTTTTTGGGTTTTAAATGACTCTAAATAAAATATAATCTTCTATAGGCCGTAGGTAGATCATCTGTAAAACAGATGATATAATAAGTAATAGAAAGTGTGTAACTCTCAGTGAGCCTCTTCTCACATGGCATACAAGGAGTTAAACCAGTGTTCTATCACCTCTAACTTGGCAATTCCCTTATAATCACTACAAAACTCAAACTTCAGGGTATTAATGGAGATAGAGATGCTTCAACAGATATCCCCTATAAGACTGAGGCACACCTTCCCCCAGCTGCTGAAAGTGTCAGTTGGCTACATAGCTGTATCATATCTCTCTCTGGGTTTCCCTTATAGAAAAAAAAAAAAACAAAGCAAACAACAAAAAAACTGCCTCCAGGAAGGTTATGACCCCTTCCTGAGGCAGTCTATATCCCATGACTGGTCAACGAAGAAGATATAAAGACTGATCCCATAACATCATTTTGAAGCAGTTCTGTGGACCATTCTAGTTCCAGAGCTCACTCTTAAATTATTTGAGTTTTCTATCAAAACACTTCACATTTCAACGTCTCCTTCAGCTTAATCTTGCTTCACTTATTTTGTTTTAGGTATAGATTCTGAGTGCACTCTCAATCTTCTTGGGTGCAATTCAATACTCTTTCTGGGTCCTAGTCTTTAGGATACTAAAACAACAGCATAGTGGGGAGTACATCCATTAAAGAAATGTGGAGGCACCATGACTTGCCACAAATATAATAAATGTATATACAAATACATATATAACTCAGTTAAAAACATGTCAACATAATTTTATCATTGGCCTGGCTATGATAATCACTAAATTTCAGAAATCACAATTATCTCCATTTTGTAGTTGAGGAAACTGAGTCACAGAATGGTAAATAATATGCCCAAAGTCACATAGCTGTAGAAAGTGAGAGAACTATACTTTGACTAAATAAATATAGAGATAAAAATATATATATATTTCTGGAACTATCTTTTATTCTGGCTATCATCCATTTTACATTTTAGTGGCCTCTTTCCTTCAAGTGATTATGTTGTATTTGCAAGGAATTTAGGTCTTTTTAAGAGGTACTTGGATACAGTCGTCCTATATAAACATGAACATTATACTGCATATAACTGAAACTAGGCAACTTGACATATATGTAAGTCATACAAGCAAATTAATCAACTTAAAGTACTGTAGAGCTTCCCTAGTGGCTCAGATGGAAAAGAATCTGCCTTCAATTTGAAGTGAAGTGAACTGAAGTTGCTCAGTCATGTCCGACTCTTTGCGATCCCTTGGACACCAGGCAAGAGGCAAGAGGACTGGAGTGGGTTGCCATTTCCTTCTGCAATTTGGTTGACCTGGGTTCAATCTCCAGGTTAAGAAGATCCCCTGGAGGAGGGCATGGCAACCCACTATAGCATTCTTGCCTGGAGAATCCCCATGGACAAAGGATCCTGGTGGGCTACAGTTCATGGTGTCACAAAGAGTCAGACACGACAGTGATTGAGCACAGAGCACACAAGGTATTATAATGGAGATGTGCAAAATAAAAGATGTCCAATTCAGAATCCATTTACATAGGCAAAGAAGAAGAACACCTTTTTGTATAACTCAGTTAAAAACATGTCAAAATAATTTTATTACTGGCCTAGATGTAATAATCAGAGAATTTGAGAAATCATTCAATAATCACTGACTATTACTATTTAAAGCTAAGTACTATTTTAGGTAATTGGTAACAATAGATAAATAAAATAGTTATTTCACAAAAGAACCTCACTCTCTAGTCAGGGACATGCATATTTAATGATAAAATTATGTCACTTTAGAAACATTTTCTACAATAGAAGTAGGCCTCAGTTCAGTTCAGTCGCTCAGTCGTGTCCAACTCTTTGTGACTCCATGAATCGCAGCACACCAGGCCTCCCTGTCCATCACCAACTCCTGGAGTTCACTCAGACTCGCGAAAAGTAGGCCTAGTGCTATGAAAATACAAATACTGTCTTTGTGATCTGGCTGTGTGGATTTTACTAGAAGAGTAAAAAGTGGAAGGTTTTACTCTTTGTTTTCACAAAAAAATATTGAAGATCTACTGACGTGACATTCTGTCCTTGTCTGTTGGGATACACAAATAAACAAGGTAGTTTTCTAGTACTTTCCTGAACTATGTCATTATCTAAAAGTCAGGGAAAAAGTATGTAGAAAAGCAAATGAGTGCTGTAATAGAGGGTCATATAAACACTTTTGGGGAAAAATATCAGTGTCAAAGTAGAAGACTGCCAAAACAATGTGGGGTGATAAGAAATGGACATATGTGAAAAATCAAAGTATAAGAGAATGCAATACAAAAAGAATTGTTTCAAGTAGAGCATGCCTGTGTGGATTGACAAGGTGAAAACAGGAGACATAGGTAAGGCCAAATCAGGAAGGCTAGTAAAACAATTACTAATAAATTTAGACTTTTTAGGTCTTTGACTTTTTTTTAATGTCATTTATTCTAAAGCTTCCATTTACATAAGAAGCAAATTTTCTGATTCTATGGGTTCAAGTTATAACTTTGAAACAGATTTTCTAAGTGATGGGAAGAAGTGAAATTAGATTATTATGGAAGTGAAATAATAAATGATTTTGAAAAAACAAACAGAAAAAAACCCTGATCTGTGACTGTAGGCAGGGGATGAAAATTTGGAATCATTTGATTCCAGGCCAGTATCACTGATGAACATAGATGCAAAAATCCTCAACAAAATTTTAGCAAACAGAATTCAGCAACACATCAAAATGCTCATACACTATGATCAAACTGGGTTTATTCCAGCGATGCAAGGATTCTTCAATATAGGCAAATCAATCAATGTGTTATACCATATTAACAAATGGAAAGATAAAAACATATGATAATCTCACTAAATGCAGAAAAAGCCTTTGACAAAATTCAGCACCCACTTATAATTAAAATTCTTCAAAAAATGGGCATAGAAGGAACCTAACTTAACGTAGTAAAGGCAATATATGATAAGGCTACAGCAAACATTATTCTCAATGGTGAAAAACTGAAAAGCATTCCCCTTAAGATCAGGAATGAGACAAGGCTGTCCACTTTCACCACTATTATTCAAGATAATTTTGGAAGCCCTAGCTACAGCAATCAGAGAAGAGAAAGAAATAAAATGTATACAGATTGGAAAAGAAGAAGTAAAGCTCTCACTGTTTGCAGATGACATGATACTGTACATAGAAAACCCTAAAGATAGTATCAGAAAATTGCTAGAGTTAATCAATGAATTTAGCAAAGTTGCAGGATACACAATCAATACACAGAAATAACTTGCATTTCTATATACTAACAACGAAAAATCAGAAAGAGAAATTAAGGAGTCAATCTCATTCACCATTGCAACAAAAAGAATAAAATACCTAGGAATAAACTAACCTAAGGAGAAAAAAGAACTGCTACACAGAAAATTATAAGACACTGATGAAAGAAATCAAAGATGACATAAACAGATGGAGAGAGATTCCACGTTCCTGGGTAGGAAGAATCAATATTGTGAAAATGATTATACTACCAAACACAATCTACAGATTCAATGCAATCCCTATCAAATTATCAATGGCTTTTTTCACAGAACTAGAACAAAAAATTTCAAAATCATATTGAAACACAAAAGACACCAAAGAGTCAATGCAGTCTTGAGAAAGAAGAATGGAGCTTGAAGAATCAACATTCTTGACTTCAGATTATACTACAAAGCTACAGTATCAAGACAGTATGGCACTGGCACAAACACAGAAATATAGATGAATGAAACAAGATAGAAAGCCTAGAAATAAATCCATGGACCAATAGGTACCTTATTTTTGACAAAGGAGGCAAGAATATCAATTCAATTCAGTGGCTAAATAGTGTCCAACTCTTTGCGACTCCATGAATCGCAGCATGCCAGGCCTCCCTGTCCATCACCAACTCCCAGAGTTCACTCAAACTCACGTCCATCAAGTCAGTGATGCCATCCAGCATTCTCATCCTCTGTCGTCCCCTACTCCTCCTGCCCCCAATCCTTCCCAGCATCAAAGTCTTTTCCAATGAGTCAACTCTTCACATGAGGTGGCCAAAGTACTGGAGTTTCAGCTTGAGCATCATTCCTTCCAAAGAAATCCCAGGCCTGATCTCCTTCAGAATGGACTGGTTGGTTGATCTCCTTGCAGTCCAAGGGACTCTCAAGAGTCTTCTCCAACACCACAGTTCAAAAGTATCAATGCTTCGGCACTCAGCCTTCTTCACAGTCCAACTCTCACATCCATACATGACCACAGGAAAAACCGTAACCTTGACTAGATGGACCTTAGTCAGCAAAGTAATGTCTCTGCTTTTGAATATGCTATCTAGGTTGGTCATAACTTTTCTTCCAAGGAGTAAGGGTCTTTTAATTTCATGGCTGCAGTCACCATCTACAGTGATTTTGGAGCCCAAAAAAATAAAGTCTGACAAAGTTTCCACTGTTTCCCCATCTATTTCCCATGAAGTGATGGGACCAGATGCCATGATCTTTGTTTTCTGAATGTTGAGCTTTAAGCCAACTTTATCAATCTCCTCTTTTACTTTCATCAAGAGGCTTTTTCATTCCTCTTCACTCTCTGCTGTAAGAGTGGTGTCATCTGCATATCTGAGGTTATTGATATTTCTCCTGGCAATCTTGATTCCAGCTTGTGTTTCTTACAGTTCAGCATTTCTCATGATGTACTCTGCATATAAGTTAAATAAGCAGAGTGACAATATACAGCCTTGACGTACTCCTTTTCCTATTTGGAACCAGTCTGTCATTCCATGTCCATTTCTAACTGTTGCTTCCTGACCCGCATACAGATTTCTCAAGAGGCAGGTCAGGTGGTCTGGTATTCCCATCTCTTTCAGAATTTTCCACAGTTTATTGTGATCCACATAGTCAAAGGCTTTAGCATAGTCAAAAAAGCAGAAATAGATGTTTTTCTGGAACTCTCTTGCTTTTTCCATGATCCAGAGGATGTTGGCAATTTGATCTCTGCTTCCTCTGCCTTTTCTAAAACCAGCTTGAACATCTGGAAGTTCACGGTTCATGTATTGCTGAAGCCTGGCTTGGAGAATTTTGAGCATCTCTTTACTAGCGTGTGAGATGAGTGCAATTGTGTGGTAGCTTGAGTATTCTTTGGCATTGCCTTTCTTTGGAATTGGGATGAAAACTGACCTTTTCCAGTCCTGTGGCCATTGCTGAGTTTTCCAAATTTGCTGGCATATTGAGTGCAGCACTTTGACAGCCTCATCTTTCAGGATTTGAATAAGCTCAACTGGAATTCCATCACCTCCACTAGCTTTGTTCGTAGTGATGCTTTCTAAGGCCCACTTGACTTCATGTTCCAGGATGACTGTCTCTAGGTGAGTGATCACACCATTGTGATTATCCAGGTCGTGAAGATCTTTTTTGTACAGTTCTTCTGTGTATTCTTGCCACCTCTTCTTAATATCTTCTGCTTTTGTTAGGTCCAGACCATTTCTGTCCTTTATAGAGCCCATCTTTGCATGAAATGTTCCCTTGGGATCTCTAATTTCTTGAAGAGATCTCTAGTCTTTCCATTCTGTTCTTTCCCTCTATTTCTTTGCATTGATCACTGAGGAAGGCTTTCTTATCTCTTCTTGCTATTCTTTGGAACTCTGCATTCAGATGCTTATATCATTCCTTTTCTCCTTTGTTTTCGCCTCTCTTCTTTTCACAGCTATTTGTAAGGCCTCCCCAGACAGCCATTTTGCTTTTTTTCATTTCTTTTCCATGGGGATGGTCTTGATCCCTGTCTCCTGTACAGTGTCACGAACCTCATTCCATAGTTCATCAGACACTCTATCTGTCAGATCTAGGCCCTTAAATCTATTTCTCACTTCCACTGTATAATCATAAGGGATTTGATTTAGGTCATATCTGAATGGTCTAGCGGTTTTCCCTACTTTCTTCAATTTAAGTCTGAATTTGGTAATAAGGAGTTCATGATCTGAGCCACAGTCAGCTCCTGGTCTTTTTTTTGTTGACTGTAAAGAGCTTCTCCATCTTTGGCTGCAAAGAATATAATCAATCTGATTTCGGTGTTGACCATCTGGTGATATCCATTTGTAGAGTCTTCTCTTGTTTTTTTTGGAAGAGGGTGTTTGCTATGACCAGTGCATTTTCTTGGCAAAACTCTATTAGTCTTTGCCCTGCTTCATTCTGCATTCCAAGACCAAATTTGCCTGATACTCCAGGTGTTTCTTGACTTCCTACTTTTACATTCCAGTCCCCTATAATGAAAAGGACATCTTTTGGGGGTGTTAGTTCTAAAAGGTCTTTCAGGTCTTCATAGAACCGTTCAACTTCAGTTTCTTCAGTATTACTGGTCAGGGCATAGACTTGGATAACCATAATATTGAATGGTTTGCCTTGGAGACGAACAGAGATCATTCTGTCATTTTTGAGACTGCATCCAAATACTGCATTTCAGACTCTTGTTGACTATGATGGCTACTCCATTTCTTCCGAGTGATTCCTGCCTGTAGTAGTAGATATAATGGTCATCTGAGTTAAATGCACCCATTCCAGTCCATTTTAGTTTGCTGATTCCTAGAATGTCGATGTTCACTCTTGCCATCTCCTGTTTGACCACTTCCATTTTGCCTTGATCATGGACCTGACATTCCAGGTTCCTATGCAATATTGCTCTTTACAGCATCGGACCTTGCTCTGTCACCAGTCACATCCACAGCTGGGTATTGTTTTTGCTTTGGCTCCATCCCTTCATTCTTTCTGGAGTTATTTCTCCACTGATCTCCAGGACCATATTGGGCACCTACTGACCTAGGGAGTTCTTCTTTTGGTATCCTATCATTTTGCCTTTTCATACTGTTTGGCATTCTCAAGGCAAGAATACTGAGGTGGTTTGCCATTCCCTTCTCCAGTGGTCCACATTCTGTCTGACCTCTCCACCATGACCCGCCTGTCTTGGGTGCCCCATGGGCATGGCTTAATTTCATTGAGTTAGACAAGGCTTTGGTTCTAGTTTGATTAGATTGACTAGTTTTCTGTGAGTGTGGTTTCAGTGTGTCTACCCTCTGATGCCCTCTTGCAACCCCTACCATCTTACTTGGGTCTCTTACCTTGGGCGTGGGGTATCTCTTCACGGCTTCTCCAGCAAAGCACAGCAGCTGCTCCTTACCTTGGATGAGGGGTATCTCCTCTCTGCCACCCTTCCTGACCTTCAATGTGGGCTGGCTCATCTAGGCCCTCTTGCACCTACGCAGCCACCAGTTGTTCCTCTCAGCTGCCACCCCTGGCCTCAGGCGTGGGGCGGCTCCTCCTGGCTGCTGCTCTTGGCCTCGGGCACGGGGTGGTTTCTCTCAGCCATCGCCCCTGATCTCAGACACGGGGTAGCTCCTCCTGGCCACTGCCCCTGACGTTGGACGCGGGGTAGCTCCTCTTGGCCATTCCTGTGCTGTCACAGCCTGGCACTCTCAGCTGCTGCCCCTGACCTCGGACGTGTGGTAACTCTTCTTGGATGTTGCCCTTCGGGTATGGGGTCCTCCCGGCTTCTCCCCTGACCTTGGGCGTGGGATAGCTCCTCTCGGCTGTGCTTAGTGTGCCCACAGCCACCTGCACTTAATGCGCCAGTTGCAGCCGCCTGGGCTGGGGCAAAGACAGCCTCTTTGATAAATGGTGCTGGGAAAACTGGACACCTACATTATTTTGAATGAAATTAAACACTTCCTAACACCACACACAAAGATAAACTCAAAATGGATTAAAGACCTAAATGTAAAACCAGAAAATATAAAATTCTTAGAGGAAAACATAGGCAGAGTACTCGATGACATAAGTCAAAGCAAGATCCTCTGGATTCACCTCCCAGAGTAATGGCAATAAAAATAAAAGTAAACACGTGGGACCTGATTAAACGTAAAACCTTTGGCACAGCAAAGGAAACTATAAGCAAGGTGAAAAGACAACCCTCAGAATGGGAGAAAATAAAAGCAAATAAAACAACTGACAAAGGATTATTTTCCAAAATATACAAGCAGCTTATACAACTTAATACCAGAAAAGCAAGCAACCCAAGTAAAATTTAGGAATAAGACCTAAACAGACATTTCTTCAAAGAAGACATACAGGCTAACAAACACATGAAAAGATGCTCAACATCACTTATTATTAGAGAAATACAAATCAAAATTACAATGATACTGGTCAGAATGGTCATCATCAAAAAGTCTACAAACAATAACTGCTGGAGAGGTTGTGGAGAAAAGGGAATACTCTTGAACTGTTGGTAGGAATGTACACTGATACACCACTATGGAAGTTGGTATGGAGATTCCTTAAAAAATCTAGGAAGAACTAGGTCACCATATGACCCAGCAATCCCAGTCCTAGGCATATACCCTGAGGAAACAAAAATTTAAAAAGACATATGTATCCTATTATTCATTTCAGTACTATTTACAATAGCTAGAACATGAAAGCAACCTAGATGTCCATCAACAGATGAATGGATAAAGAAGTTGTGGTCCATATACACAGTGGAATATTACTCAGCCATAGAAAATGAACACATATGAGTCAGTTCTAATGAAATGGATGAACCTAGAGCCTGTTATCAGAGTGAAGTAAGTCAAAGAGAAAGATAAATATCGTATGTTAACACATATATTCAGTCCTGAATATTCATTGAAGGACTGATGTTGAAGCTGAAACTCCAGTACTTTGGCCACCTGATGTGAAGAACTGGCTCATTTGTAAAGACCCTGATGCTGGGAAAGATTGAAGGTGGGAGGAGAGGGGGATGACAGAGGATGAGATGGTTGGATGGCATCACTGACTCAATGGACATGAGTTTGGGTAAACTCTGGGAGCTGGTGATGGACAGGGAGGCCTGATGTGCTGTGGTTCATGGGCTTGTAAAGAGTCAGACACAACTGAGCAACTAAACTGAATGGAACACATATATACATAATCTAGAAAAATGATTCTAAAGAATTTATTTGCAGTTCAGAAATGGAGAAATAGACATAGAGAATAGACTTACGGACTTGGGGAGAGGGAGGAGAGGGTGAAATGTTGAGAGTAACATGGAAACATACATTACCATATGTAAAGTAGAGAGCCAATGGGAATTTGCTGTATGTCTCAGGAAACTCAAACTCAAAAATCAACCTAGAGGGGTGGGATGGCGAGGGAGATGGGAGGGAGGTTAAAAAGGGAGAGGATATATATATATATATATATCTGTGGCTGATTCATGTTGAAGTTTTACAGAAAACAATAAAATTCTGTAAAGCAATTATCCTTCAATTAAAAATATATAAAATATTCATTTGAGGTAATATTATGAAAATTTTAGCATCTGTTGAGTGAGCTGATGAAGGAGAAAGGAAATAAACATGAAAAAAGTTTTTTAATCATTTCTCCATCATACTGTTTGTAGTGTATATGTTCCTATTTTATTTTATTTTTTGTTTATATGCCTAGATAGCTTAGGGATAAATTGCAGCAATGGATAAATAGCTCAAGGTTAATTCACATGATTTCACCTACTGTTTGAACCTTATTAGAGACTATTTTATGTGAAAATATGTGCTTTGTGATATCTGATAAATTTTACTAAACTTTTGTATGTGTGTTTAGTAGCTCAGTCATGTTCAACTGATCACAACCCTTTGCACTGAACCCCTCCAGGCTCCTCTGTCCATGAGATTTCCCAGGCAAGAATACTGGAATTGGTTGCTATTTCCTTCTCTAGGGGATCTTCCTGATCCAGGGATCAATCCAAGGTCTCCTGTGTCTCCTGGATTGCAGGCGGATTCTTTACCCGCTGAGCCATTCCCCCCATATTCTTGATCCTTGTGGATTGGACAAAAAGCTTTGAAACATATTTGGCTTCATAATAACAATTCAGAAGTCTGCAGCTGACTTCCCAATTTGGAGTATATCTCAAAATGTTATTATGGAGCACTAGATTAGGGTCACAATTGAATGATATTATTAGCAATGCCATTAATGTAAATTACACATACAATTAAATTTACAGTTTCCATTAAGCACATTCTGATATTCCACCCTCCTTCCATCCTTCCCTGTGTTATTTTATATTCTCTCCCTCTTACCATTTTAGTCTGAAAAGACACTGCTGGTCAAGATATCTAAGATCAAGAATATTGAAAAGATGTGAATGGTAATAGAAAACTACATTAATTGCTTCACTCAATTCATTCAGTGTATGTATCAATCTGATTATTCTTTAATAAAATAAAGAATTTTAGTGCTGAGACTTGCCTTGTGGTCCCGTGATTGAGGATCTGCTTTCCAATACAGGGATGCAGGATCGATCCCTGGTCAGGGAGCTAAAATCTCACATGCCTTGGGGCCAAAAAATGAAAACATAAAACAAAGGCAGTATTGTAACAAATCCAATAAAGTTTTTTTTTTTTTAATAGTCCACATTAGAAAAAAAACGTATTAAAAAAAGAAATTAAAAACAAAAAACCTCGTGTTCTCAAATTGGGTCATTCTAGCTGTAGTAATCAGATGTGATTTATGGAGTTCATATTTTCTATTGGTTGTTTCTGAGCATGTTATAGTCATCTATGAATTAGACAATGAGAAAAAGCCCAAGGCTTCATGACTGGAAAAAGAAACTTGTGCCTTGGGAAAAAAGTTTGAAATGAAGGTCTAGGACTGAACTTTTCAATTAAATTGACTCTTTTTTTCTTTCTTTTCTTCCATATGTTTGGTTTACATTAAAATTTGACATTTTAATCATGCTGTGAGTGAACTCCAAATAAAATCTGTACCCAGTGTACATAAGTGATAAGAGATATGAAAAATGTCAATTTTTTTCTTCCCATATTTCAAAAATTTATTAAGCACTATTTCCTGAGTTGAACTGCATGAATGCATTAGATTGGAGTCTTATATAATTTAAAATTATTTCAGGACTTCTGTCTGAGTGGGTTTTAAACAATACAATTGTTTGCATTTTTAAGATTTTTTATTGTAGTTGTGAGGGCTTCCCAGGTGGCACTAGTTGTAAAGAATCTGCCTGCCAACACAGGAGACAGACATAAGAGCCTCTGGTTTGATCCTTGGGTCAGGAAGATCCCCTGGAGGAGGGCATGGCAACCCACTCCAGTATTCTTGCCTGGAGAATCCCATGAAGAGAGGAGCCTGGCAGGCTATGGTCCATGGAGTCACAAAGAATCGTATTTGACTGAAGCGATTTTAGCACACACACATTCTATTCATAAACTTATTTTGATTATTACGTTACCAGAGCTGAATGACACAGAACAATTTTCATTAGTCTCCTCCTCCAGGAACTGCTTAGTTGGTAAAGAACCTGCCTGCAATGCAGGAGACTCGGGTTTGATTCTTGGGTCAGGAAGACCCCCTGGAGAAGGAAATGGCAACCCACTCCAGTATTCTCACCTGGAGAATCTCATGGACTGAGGAGCCTGGCAGGCTACAATTCATGGGGTCGAAAGAGTTCGACACGACTTAGTGACTAAACTACCACCAGGAATGTAAGTGTTATTTGTTGCAACCCAAGTAAATGCCTAGGAAAATTTTCTCCCACTATTATGTAGTGTAGTGTATACTCTGTGTGTGCTTAGTTGCTTCAGTCATGTCCAACTCTTTGTAACCCTAAGGAGGATAAGGCCACCAAGCTCCTCTGTCCATGGGATTCTCCAGGCAAGAATATAGCAGTGGATTGCCATTTCCTACTCCAGGGGATCTTCTCAACTCAGAGGTTGAACCCACATCTCTTGCCTTTCCTGTATTAGCAAAGCGTACCCTAGTTAAATTCAACTCGTTATTCTTTGCTATATATGTGTGGAACTTGTATTTATGGTTTTACTGCCATGTCTTCCTCCACTTTAGTTCCTTCTTTCTGCCATGTTTCAGCTTCTGCCTCAGATTTTAAATTTTATTTATTTATTTACTTTTGGCTGTATTGAATCTTTGTTGCTGCACAGGCTTTTCTCTAGTTGCAGTAAGTAGGGGCTACTCTCAAGTTGAGGTGCACAGGGTTCTCATTGTGCTGACTTCATTTGCTTCAGAGCACAATGTCTAGGTACAGGGACTTCATTAGTTGTGGTTCCAGGCTCTAGCACACAGGCTCAGTAGTTGTGGCATACAGGCTTAGCTGCTCTGTAGCATCCTCCTGAACTAGGGATCAAACCCACGTTTCTTGCTTTGGCAAGTGGATTCTTTAACATTTCTTTTAAAGGTTAATAGTTTCCTTAACCAAAATTGTTCTCTATCTCATGAATCACAATAATATGATACATATGTAAATTATGCAATATTATAATAGTCAAATTACTTATATGCATACCTATTTTCTAGTAGACTGCATGCAATAACAAAGACAATGTGTTATTCTTTTAATCTAATTAGCACAGTGGAAAAATTAGAAATATTAGAATTAATTTAC
>SJYQ01000502.1:5793-33859 GCA_006410935.1 Redunca redunca | reverse complement strand
TAGCCAATTTATTGATAACTGAAATATATTTTAATGAAACTTACACTTTTCACATGATAAAAATAAAAATATATTTACATTCCCTCAGAGTGTCAATATGCATTTAATCATTTTTGCCATACTATGCTCTTAGGTCTCAAACAGACGTTCCATTACTGTGCTGCATATGTGGCTACATGTATTTAAAAGCTTCAGTTCAGTTCAGTTGGTCAGTCGTGTCCGACTCTTTGTGACCCCATGAATCGCAGCACGCCAGGACTCCCTGTCCAGCACCATCTCCCAGAGTTCACTCAGACTCACGTCCATCATGTCCGTGATGCCATCCAGCCATCTCATCCTCGGTCATCCCCTTCTCCTCCTGCCCCCAATCCCTCCCAGCATCAGAGTCTTTTCCAATGAATCAACTCTTCGCATGAGGTGTCCAAAGTACTGGCGTGTCAGCTTCAGCATCATTCCTTCCAAAGAAATCCCAGGATTGATCTCCTTCAGAATGGACTGGTTGGATCTCCTTGCAGTCCAAGGGACTCTCAAGAGTCTTCTCCAACACCACAGTTCAAAAGCATCAATTCTTCAGCACTCAGCCTTCTTCACAGTCCAACTCTCACATCCATACATGACCACTGGGAAAACCATAGCCTTGACTAGACGGACCTTAGTCGGCAAGGTAATATCTCTGCTTTTGAATATACTATCTAGGTTGGTCATAACTTTCCTTCTAAGGAGCAAGCGTCTTTTAATTTCATGGCTGCAGTCACCATCTGCAGTGATTTTGGAGCCCCAAAAAATAAAGTCTGACACTGTTTCTACCGTTTCCCCATCTATTTCCCATGAAGTGATGGGACCGGATGACATGATCTTTGTTTTCTGAATGTTGAACTTTAAGCCAACTTTTTCACTCTCCTCTTTCACTTTCATCAAGAGGCTTTCTGGCTCCTCTTCACTTTCTGCCATAAGGGTGGTGTCATCTGCATATCTGAGGTTATTGATATTTCTCCCAGCAATCTTGATTCCAGCTTGTGTTTCTTCCAGTCCAGTGTTTCTCATGATGTACTTTGCATATAAATTAAATAAGCAGGGTGACAATATACAGCCTTGACGTACTCCTTTTCCTATTTGGAATCAGTATGTTGTTCCATGTCCAGTTCTAACTGTTGCTTCCTGACCTGCATACAGATTTCTCAAGAGGCAGGTCAGGTGGTCTGGTATTCCCATCTCTTTCAGAAGTTTCCACAGTTTATTGTGATCCACACAGTCAAAGGCTTTGGAATAGTCAATAAAGCAGAAATAAATGTTTTTCTGGAACTCTCTTTTTCCATAATACAGTGGATGTTGGATGTTGGATTTAAAATCTTACTGATGCTAAATCTAACATATAAGGGGAAATTCAACTCCTAGGTACTGTCAGAACAAGGAAAAATGTATTCCTGAACAGTGACCATCTGTCAAATGAAGCCGCTAAAATAGTGTGTGGTGCAACGAGATCCAAACAGTCCATTCTGAAGGAGATCAACCCTGGGATTTCTTTGGAAGGAATGGTGCTAAAGCTGAATCTCCAGTACTTTGGCCACCTCATGTGAAGAGTTGACTCATTGGAAAATACTTTGATGCTAGGAGGTATTGGGGGCAGGAGGAGAAGGGGACGACCCAGGATGAGATGGCTGGATGGCATCACTGACTCGATGAACACAAGTCTGAGTGAACTCCAGGAGTTGGTGATGGACAGGGAGGCTTGGCGTGCTGGGATTCATGGGGTTTCAAAGAGTCGGACACGACTGAGCAACTGAACTGAACTGAACACACATGATAGGATTTCTTTTACTGAAATTAAACAGTGAACACTGCATGCATTCACATAAGAAGGGATTTCAATTTGACCAAGGAGAAACATATAAAAATAATCACCTTCTTGCAGATATATTGCTTATATTGTCCTCATTATCCTATCCAGATATTTAGCAAAAGAAAAAATAAAATAGAGTGATGCAGGGAATCAGAAAAACAAGTCTTCATGTATATGAGCATATTTGCTTGATTGTATATACAGCTCTTACTGAAATTGTATATGTGATGAGTTGAGAGAAATACCTAATAGTCTGTTCACACACAGTATATTTAGGAATGTAAGAAATTCTTTGAAACAAATAGGTACACACTTACTTTCTTCCCATGTCAATAGTACAATTTATAGACTGATTTTTACCACTTCAGCTTTATCCTCAGACTCTATCAGCTGAATGATTTAGATGAATTCTGTGCCCTCTGTATGCCAAGTCTATTTTTGTACCTCTGCTATTTAACACTGGCTTCCTGCAGAGAAAGTTTTCAAAGTCCTGATGCTTTTTCCACATGTATATGTAACAGAGAACTTTCTTTATCCTAATATATATGGTTAAATAATTGTTTTCTTCATAAGTTAATGTTACATAAATGCAGTTATGAAAATTGGTTGTAGGCCAGGCCAGCCAGAAGAAAATTAAAAGCAAGTTATTTGATATGACAAATCTCTTATAAAAGAGTTTTCAATGCATGCTTTATTTAATGTACTAGCCCCTATGATTTGCCATATTTGGTTCTTACTTAGAATTAATGACCACTGTTTTATTGCTAGAGATTTTATTGCAAAGGGGTGAAATGTTTGATTTCATTCCTTTGACTTTTTATTATGACACCTACACATCCAAAGCCCACACATTCTCTGGTTCTTTCAGTTGGATCGCTTACATTTCCTCCAGTTCTATTTTCCAAAGAATCTTTTAGTGTCTCCAATTTATTTGGAATATTAATTTTAAAACTATTCTTGATACTCATTCTAAAAGGTACACTGGAACTCATTCTCCACATGGAAATATGTTGCTTTATCTTCCCCTAAAGTCCAGCACTGTTTATAAGTGATCTGTTTGTCACTCTATAAAACATAGTTCTTTCTTCAGAAAAATTTAAAATCCTTGATGTGCCTCTCATCAGCACATCTACCTGGTTTCCATTATCCTGTTTGGCACAATATTGTTAGCCATTGGATGTTTGTTGAATCAATAAACTGACAAGTAAATGGATGTTAGCTCATAAAAAGACAAATTAGGTGAATTTTTATCTTTCAGTTGTCTTAATAACCTGATTGAAAACAAAAACAAAAACAAAAACATCTCTTTCTTCATAGACTACTGCCGATCATCTCAGCTTTTTCTTGCTCTAGCTAGGAGAACTGACTCATCTCACCTGGGCTTCTGGCTCCAGCAAATAACTCTCACCTACCCTACTGGTTGGGGACTGTGCTAGTGATGTTGTCTGTGATGCTCTGTTTTCTTACTCATAGAAGGGTTGCCCATGTGTGTGTAATGCAAACATGTACAACCTTGAAATGGCAGGGAAGTTAAAACTCCAGGAGTGAACTTTTACTACTGTGCTAAGAGTCAGTAGATAAATTATTCCCCTTTTCTATCCCTTACAGATACTTGTAACACAATTTATATGGACCTTCATGGACATGGTCCCACAGAACAGACAGTCAGTCACCTTAGTTGAGGTGAGTCACCTCTGTCCCAACAGAGGACAGCTTGCTAATATATCTTCTTGTAGACCATCTCTCCATTTTCTGTTCATTTTCCTTACCCTTCAGTCATGGGATTGCACTATTTAATAAAACAATGCCCACAAGCTCCACACCCAAGGCTCTGCTTTCTAAGGGAAACCAAGCTAAGTGAACTCATCTCAAATCAACCGAAAATTTATCTGTGATTCTCAATTTTAGGATTTTTTCTGTTATTACACAGAACTACTTATATTTCAAATATATTCTTCATTATATCAGAATAGTAGTTAATACATTTATTAACCACAACTTTTATATTTCCTTTACTCTATTAAATTATAAAAAGTCAAAGATGGAAAAACTTTCCTCAGATTAAAGAGAAAGGAGAAATACAAAAACAAAAGAAAGACAGTGCCTTATGGAGAAACAGGCAATGATAGAGAGTGGCTAAGATACCCAAAGTCCTGTGACTTATTAAAAAAAAAAGAAAAGCACTGATATTATTTCAAATAGAAGAGCATGTATTTAGTATTTTTTATGTATCAGATTAATGTTCTTGTTCTCTCTACCTTTGGACTCAGTGACTATTTGTGCAAAGGTTTTTGTCTTCAGGATCATGCGAAAATAAACTGGACATATGTGACTTTCTCCCTGAACTGTCTGCTGTCAGAGTATTTACGTGGTAAGCATAGAAGGGTAAAATGATTTCCTAAGTAGGAGAAGCCAGAGTTCCCACTGAAGCCTACAACTGTTGTGTAGACCACATTAATGGGCTGATTCTTCATTTCTCCCTCTAGCTACACCCTTTGCCATGTGACTTTGTAGCTCCTTTCACCAGTGAGGCAGAGTGTATTTCCTAGCCCTTAGATTCTGAGTTCAAACAAGTGATGTGCTTTGATAAAAGTGATGTTAACAGATGTGATCCATCTATAGGCTTGAAAAAATACATGTTTCCAGTTTTACTCATGTTCTTTTCTCACCATTATTACCATAGGTATAAGCTAATGTGCAATAAGATGAGATCCAGTGGCCCAGGAACACTTGTTGTCCCAGTTGACAGTCTACTAAAATCCAGAAACAGCAGCGAGCACAATTAAAGCCAGAAGAGCCACCCAACCTGAACACTGAAACACAGTCTCATGAAATAAATCAGTGCTCATTGGTTCATGTCAGTTTTTGATGGTTTGCTGTGCAGCATTATTGAGGCAGTAGATCACTGATGCAGAAATTGATTTCAGGACTAGAGTATTGTCATAGCAGAAACCAAGGAGAGGTGGCATTAGTTTGGGGGTGGTGGTGAATGACAGCAGAAAAGAAGTGTTAATAGAAACTTGGAAAATGGTGAGAAAATTGTTAGAGAAATCTGGAAAAAAATGGCAAAGAAATCTCTAACGGGGTCTGAGAAAAATGGCCACTTGTGTTGTATCTTTGTTATCATTTGGTAAAAAGGTTGCCTCAGGTAAAGTTTGATTTTTAATAGTCTTTAAGTTCTTTTTGATTTAGGAAGAGTTGTCTAAATAAAATATTGAAAACATGTATTTATTTATTTTAGCTGTTTGTGAACAAATGTATGAAACAAAAATAACAAGACACTTTGGAATCAAATTTATAAGAGAATACTGAGATCAGAACATGCTAGGTTGGGAAACAAAGCTATTTCTAATATCCAGTGAACCAAAGATTCTAAAAGAAAGACAGTTTTACAATAGAGATCAGATCAATAGTGTTGTTATGAGATCCTTTGATAAGACCTCTCAATGAATTAAGGTGGTACCTAGCAGATATTTCAGCTTGACAAAAGCGCTTTTAGGGAATTCAAAGTCTTGACCTTTAAAAAGTCTGAAATATATTTCAATTTGTTAATATGGTGTATCACATTGATTGATTTGCAAATATTGAAGTATTCTTGCATCCCTGGGATAAAGCCCACTTGGTCATGATGTATGATCTTTTAAATATGTTGTTGGATTCTGTTTGCTAGAATTTTGTTAAGGATTTTTGCATCTATGTTCATCAATTGTATAGGCCTGTGGTTTTCTTTATTGGTGGCATCTTTGTATGGTTTTTGTATTAGAGTGATAATAAAATCATAAAATGAGTTTGGAAGTTTACCTTTCTCTGCAATTTTCTGGAAGATTTTGAGTAGCATAGGTGTTAGCTCTTCTCTAAATTTTTGGTAGAATTCAGCTGTGAAGCCATCTGGTCCTGGGCTTTTGTTTGTTGGAAGATTTCTGATTACAGTTTAGATTTCCATGCTTATGATGGGTCTGTTAAGATTTTGTATTTCTTCCTGGTTCTGTTTTGGAAAGTTATACTTTTCTAAGAATTTGTCAATTTCTTCCAACTTGTCCATTTTATTGGCATATAGTTGCTGATAGTAGTATCTTATGATCCTTTGTATTTCTGTGTTGTCTGTTGTGATTTCTCCATTTTCATTTCTAATTTTGTTGATTTGATTTTTCACCCTTTTTTTCTTGATTAGTCTGGATAATGGTTTGTCTGTTTTATTTATCTTCTCCAAGAACCAGCTTTTAGCTTTGCTGATTTTGGCTACAGTCTCCTTTGTTTCTTTTGCATTTACTTCTGCCGTAATTTTTATGATTTTTCTCCTTCTACTCACCCTGGGGTGCTTCATTTTTTCTTTTTCTATTTGCTTTAGGTGTTCAGTTCAGCCGCTCAGTTGTGTCTGACTCTTTGAGACTCCACAAACTGCACCACACCAGGCCTCCCTGTCCACCACCAACTCCTGGAGTCCAGCCAAACCCATGTCCGTTGAGTTGGTGATGCCATCCAACTGAGAGGGTAACAGACAGAAAGGCCAGGGGTCTCCAAATGGAGGAAATAGCCTGAAAGTGTCAGACATTTTTATCTCTCTTAAGCAGCAGGAGGAAACAAACTAGTGATATTTTTTTCTTCTCTATACAAATTTAAAAGGATGTTTCTCTAAAATACTATGTTGCCATAACAACACCTGGTTTCACCTGAAGTTAACTATTTCAAACCTTGAGTTAACCAATGCATTTTTCTTATGGAAATGTTTGTCTTAAGCTATGTTAATGTACTATGCATTTACCCCAGACTCTATCTTCAAGTCAGTTCGCCTAATGGCTCAGAACCTACTTGACAAACCAGTATGCTATATTTAGATATTGTTCCCTTAATCTATGTAAATGGAACTATTTGTATGGTAATCTGCCCTTCTACAAGACTCAAATTAATCATTTTATGGCCCAGGATGAATCCTGGTACCTAGATTATCCCAAAATGTGTCTTATGAGTGAGGGGCCTGGTGCCATTATGAATTTTAAGACATTCCTTTCTTTCATTAACAGACTGCTAGTTACTATATAACATCCAGCTGAAGATTAGCAAGGGAGTACTCTTTCTGCACCTTTCTGATGCCTATGTCAGAAGCTTTCTCTATCTCCTTTATACTTTAATAAAACTTTATTACACAAAAGCTCTGAGTGACCAAGCCTTGTTTCTGGCGCTGGATTGAATTCTTCTCCTCCAGAGGCCAAGAATCCTGGTGTCTTTTCGTTCTGCAACAACATTTCACAACCATCTCATGCTCTGTTGTCCCCTTCTCCTCCTGCCTTCAATCTTTCCCAGCATCAGGGTCTTTTCAAATGAGCCATCTCTTCTCATCAGGTGGCCAAACTATTGGAGTTTCAGCTTCAACATCAGTCCTTCCAATGAACACCCAGGACTGATTTCCTTTAGGACGGACTGGTCGGATCTCCTTGCAGTCCAAGGGTCTCTCAAGAGGCTTCTCCAACACCACAGTTCAAAAGCATCAATTCTTCTGAACTCAGCTTTCTTTATAACCAAATCTCACATCTATACATGACCACTGGAAAACCATAGCCTTGACTAGACAGATCTTTGTTGACAAAGTAATGTCTCTGCTTTTTAATATGCTGTCTAGATTGGTCATAACTTTCCTTCCAAAGAGTACGCATCTTTTAATTTCATGGCTGCAATCACCATCTGCAGTGATATCGGAGCCCAGAAAAATAAAGTCAGCCACTGTTTCCACTGTTTTCCATCTATTTGCCATGAAGTGATGGGATCAGATGCCATGATCTTCGTTTTCTGAAAGCCTTAAGCCAACTTTTTCACTATCCTCTTTCACTTTCATCAAGAGGCTCTTTAGTTCTTCCTCACTTTCTGCCATAAGGCTGGTGTCATCTGCATATCTGAGGTTATTTATATTTCTCCCAGCAATCTTGCTTTAGGTCTAGAGTTAGGTTATTTATTTGATTTTTCTCCTGTTTCTTGAGGTCGGCTTGTATTGATATGAACCTTCCCCCTGGCACTGCTTTTACTGAATCCCATAGATTTTAGGTTGTTGTGTTTTCATTTTCATTCATTTCTATGCATATTTTGATTTCGTTTTTTATTTCTTCTGTGATTTTCTGGTTATTCAAAAATGTGTTGTTTAGCCTCCATATGTTTTTATTTTTAATAGTATTTTTTCCTGTAGTTAACATCTAATCTTACTGCATTGTGATCAGAAAAGATGTTTGAGATGATTTCAAATTTTTTGAATTTACCCAGGCTAAATTTATGGCCTGGATGTAAACTATCCTGGAGAAAATTCCATGTGCACTTGAGAAAAAGGTGAATTTCATTGTTTTAGGGTAAAATGTCCTAAGATTAGGACATTAGGACAATTAGGTCTAACTGGTCCATTATATCATTTAAAGTTTGTGTTTCCTTGCTAATTTTCTGTTTAGTTGATCTATCCACAGGTGTGAGTGGGGTATTAAAGTCTCCAATTATTATTGTGTTACTGTTAATTTCCCCTTTCATACTTGTTAGCATTTGCCTTGCATATTGTGGTGCTTCTATGTTGGTTGCATATATATTTATAATTGTTATATCATCTTCTTGGATTGATCCTTTGATCACTATGTAGTGTCCTTCTTTGCCTCTTTTCACGGCCTTTATTTCAAAGTCTATTTTATCTGATATGAGTATTGCTACTCCTGCTTTCTTTTGGTTTGCAATAAATGCTGGAGAGGGTGCAGAGAAAAAGGAACCCTCTTACACTGTTGGTGGGAATGCAAACTAGTACAGCCACTATGGAGAACAGTGGCTATGAAGATTCCTTAAAAAACTGGAAATAGTACTGCCATAGGACCCAGCAATCCCACTGCTGGGCATGCACACCAAGGAAACCAGAATTGAAAGAGACACATGTACCCCAATGTTCATCGCAGCACTGTTTACAATAGCCAGGACATGCAAGCAAACTAGATGTCCATTGGCAGACGAATGGATAAGAAAGCAGTGGTACATATACACAATGGAATATTACTCAGCTATTAAAAAGAATGCATTTGAATCAGTTCTAATGAGGTGGATGAAACTGGAGCCTATTATACAGAGCGAAGTAAGTCAGAAAGAAAAACACCAATACCATATATTAATGCATATATATGGAATTTAGAAAGATGGTAATGATGACCGTATACATGAGACAGCAAAAGAGATGCTGATGTAAAGAACAGACTTTTGGACTCTGTGGGAGAAGGTGAGGGTGGGATGATTTGAGAGAATAGCATTGAAATATGTATATTATTATATGTAAAATAGATCGTCAGTCCAGGTTCAATGCATGAGACAGGGTGCTCAGGGCTGGTGCACTGGGATGACCATGAGGGATGGGATGGGGAGGGAGATGGGAAGGAGTTTCAGGATGGGGAACACATGTACACACTTGGCTGATTCAAGTGAATGTATGGCAGAAACCACCACAATTATGTAAGTAATAAATACATAAAAATTTTTTTAAAAGTCTGAAATATGGGCTAGCCTTCTAGTGAAAGGCATTTATGAAAAACTGCTGTTTGTATGACTTTTAGAGCATGGGTGAGACGTAATCAGACAACAGAAGATCCATGAAGATTTTAGGGGAGATGTATGTATAAAATATCTACCAAAATGGGACTTATTGTTCAAATTTGAACCTTTGAAACTTTAACTTCCTGTGGGAAACTACAATTATGAAGTTGCTTTAGATAGATGTTTTGTGTATTAATTTCTTGTTTAACTTACATGTACTGGAATGAGGAAAAACATATCTAGTTCCATTTCTTTAATTTCTGGTTATGTAGCTTTTCCTTAGATTTAGTGCTTCTTGGTGTCAAATGTGGACCTTTGACTCAGTGACTATCTAGTTGTTCAAGGCTTATTGGTAATTTCAATACAAACTAAAACAATTAAGGCTAACATTCCCATATTCAAGGAATAGAAAAGTTCAGTGACATAGCAATATCAGCAAATCTTTCTGTTTTGCTGTAAGAGGGTAGATATTTTAGGCTTTGTAGGTCATAAAGTCTCTGTCACCACCTCTCAACTGTGCCATTGTAGCTAAACTTGTCATAGACAATAGATAAATAAGTGACCATAGCTATTTTCCCTTCAAACTTTTTACATTGGATTGTAAACTATAGTTTGCTCAATTTTGATTTAGCTAAAATACAGAAATTGAAAATAAAAGCAAAATTGTCACATAATAGCATTCTCTTACACTTGTAATGAACTGCACACATAACTTGAATCAAGTAAATATGGAATTCTGAGCAGTCTTATTTTAAATATTTGTAGAATTCCTCTGTAGATTTTTAATCTGATCTGATGTAGATTGAGATTTACAATTTATGACTCATAGTATAAGATATGTAAGAATTTCATCCAGTATGGCTGTTGAATATTAAGAAAATTACAGTTCACTTAAATGCACTCTTATCAATATTCTTTCTGTCACATCTCACCTTGGAAATGTCTATCTTCCTAAATGGAATGTGTCCCAAAGTGTACATCTATATACTTGCAGTGTTAAATTATGAGAGTTAAAATCTCAAAATGTGTGTTATTGAACTTTCTGAGACAGAAAATCTTTTCTTCATCTTAGGAAATAATATGTGTGTATTAGAGAAAGCTAACCAATTTTCAAGTTGGTATAATTTTAATTCTGCCAAACATAATTTCAAGTAGGAAGCAAAAGTCATCTGTCAAATGTATTTCCCATNCCTTCATTTGGGTAAATTTTTTTAAATGAAAGATTTCCCAATAATGATCAATTATTTGATTCTAGTCTGGATTAGAAGAAGAGAGTTAAATATTCATAGACACATATTTTATTATTGACTGACACTTTCCCCTTATTGAGTTTTCTCCTATCCATATTGATTAACTTATATGTTCAATCATGCAATTTAATATTACTTGAGAACCTACCATGTGCTATATGTTGTGCTCTTATAAGATGGGTAGATTCTGTGAACTCACAGAGATTACAATCTACCAGTCAGAGAAATTTTAAACAAATAAATCTGAATGTGCATAGGCTGAAGGAAAATATCATATAATAAAAGCATAGCACTAGGAACCAGTTTTTTATCAGCAAAGGAAAACTTTTCCAAGTAAATTTGTTTTCTACCAAGATCTGAAAAATGATCAGGAATTAGATATTAATAGTTGAGAGATTGTGTGAACAATATTTCAAACAGAGGGAAGAACATAGTGTAAAGGACCTATGGTAAAGAAAATCTGGCATAGCTCAGGTAATGTAAGAAGGTCAGTGTGGCTATAGCATGATTATACAGAATGATAGTGTTAGAAAGTAAGGCTAAAATTTTAAATGGTAGTTAATTAATGTTGGTGCTGTCATGTTCATTTTCAACTAATGAAAATAGGTATCCATTAAAGGGATTTAATCAGCTTCTTTATAGGGCTATAGTGCCACATTATATTTAATTGTCTGGATGTACCAAGGTTTGTTTACCTTCCTACTGAGAAATATTCTGGTTGCTTCCAGGCTTTGTCAATTTATAAATAAAGTTTTTGTAAATGTCCTAGTTCCAGACTTTGTGTGGAAGTAAAACTTCAGTTCTTTTGGGTAAATATCAAAGAATATGATTCATTGATCATATGATGACCTTATATTTAGTTTACTAAGAAATTGACAGACTATTTTTCAAAATGGTTCTATCATTGCATTCTCATTATCAGTGAATGAGGGCTTCTCTTGTTCGACATCCCTGCCAGTATTTGGTGTTGTCAGTGTTCCAGGTTTTGTCCATTGTAACTGGCGTGTAGTGGTATCTTGTTTTATCTTATTTTTTTCCATTTTATTTATTTAATTACTTTACAATATTGTATTGGTTTTGCCATACTCTAATAATATGATGAACTTCCTAGGTGGTTCAGTGGTAAAGAATCCTTCTGCCAATGTAGGAGTCACAGGAGATATGGGTTTGATCTCTGGATCTGGAAAATTGCCTAGAGTAGGAAATGACCACACACTCCAGTAATCTTGCCAGGAAAATTCCATGGACAGAAGAACCTAGTGAACTGTAGTCCATGGGGTCACAAACAGTTGGGCACAACTGAGCAACTGAGCTTGCATGCACGTGACAACTTGAAACTGATCCTGTTTTCATCTACTTTTTTGCTATTTGCATGTCTTGTCTGGTGAGGTGTGTGTTAAAGTTTTTGGCCCTTTTTAAATTAAGTTGCTTGTCTTCTTATCTTTTTTTTTTTTTTTTTTTAGTTTTAAGAGTTCTTTGTATACAATATTTCCTATTTTAAAACTTTCTATGTCTGTATTTTTCCTAAAACTATGCCAAAAAGTGAATATTAAGAGACTTATTTGGGGGAAATAAAGTGATGGACAGGGAGGCCTGGTGTGCTGTGATTTATGGGGTCGCAGAGTCGGACACAACTGAGTGACTGAACTGAACTGAACTGAAAGTGATATCAGGTATCTTGTTGGTGCTAATGAAAGCAAGAGTATATGTATGTATACATATATATATGTATATGTATGTATACATATATATATATTCTGGTTAATATATATGTATTTGAGAAATGTGTAAACAATATAGTTGGCTAGAACTTGTGGTTTGAGTCAAGCAGTGGGGGGTGAAGAACAGGAAGACTGTTGATATGAGCCACGGTCTAATGATAGTTACTGAATTCATAACACTGAAGCAGGAGTTGTTTCCTTTCTCTTAGATATAAAACAAAGTGTCCTCACTATCTGGAGTTTTCCTTTTACATACACATGCTGAACTTCCTTTTAATAGAGAATATGACCCTGTTTCTCTGGGTCTGTAGCAGAGAGTCACTGTAGTATGGACAAGCATCTCTACTCCACTAGCCAACCACATCACTTCACAGAGTGCTGTCCTTAGTTGAAATGGGGTCCTTTGAGTCATGGCAGTGACAGATAGTAATAGAGACCTTCTTGTTTTCCCTTCTTCAGTCATATTTTAGTAGCACAGTCTTATCATTTTTTTTCTTCTTTGTTTCCTAAGTCAGGACATAAAGATGGCAGTGGTCTAAGATCCCTACATATGTGTGAGATGGGAGGAAAGAAAGTCATATAACACTTTACAAATAGAGATTTATCTTTGCATGACATAAATAGACTTTAAAAAGTACTTTGCAAATAAGTGTGGAATATTCAGTTATTCATATTAGTGAATAAAGGGCTGAAAAAACCATGTGATAACATTTACCATGGATTCTAAATTAATGCTTTTAAAATAATTAACAATAATGATTCAAAGATGCAAAATAAAATGATAGAAGTCATTATATTTAAAAAGAAAAATTATGTTTTTATATATTTGAATAACTCGAGTCAATACTTCATTATAGGATTTTTTAAGACCAGAACAATAATTCATCCCTCTGTAAAACCTTCTAGGATGATTATAAAAATCATTTACTAAGGTTTTGCTAGGCTCTTGTTAAGCAATTACATGTGTTAAATAATGCCCATAAATTATGATGATGGAATGATTGGCCTCACTGTGGCACATGTGGGAAGCTGATATACTCAGAGAGTGAGTCAAAGTGAGTTGTTGAAGGATACCCAGACAGTAATTGAAGAATCTTGAATCAGAGCTGGAGCAACCTGAGTCAAGGTCTTCACTCACCCATTAAGCCCTACACAACAGGGAACTCAGATCTCATGTTCATGATCAGAACAGATTTGGTTTTTCAAAAATCTTTTTTTTTTTTTTATGAGTGGCCAGCACTTTATTGTACACAAAACACTTTAAAATATGTCATTTTAGTTGATCATCACAAAACAGTTTGTACTAGACGTTGTCATCATTTTACAAATGGCAAAAGTGAGGTGAGAGATGTGAGTCAGTTGTCTAAGGTCACACAGTGGGTAGATGACATGTCTAACTCAAGTAAGAAGTCTGAGTACTTTGCAGACCTGTATGACTTCTGCTTTACAAGCACGACTGGTGAGAGATTGCTGCTGCTCACACTGTCCATGTCATTCATTGGGAAAGAGTAAAAAGGAAAGAATCTGGAATCAGACTGCTTGGGTTGACATGCCATTTCTCCTGTAAGACCTTGGTCGAGTTACTTAATCTCTCAGAGTCTGTTTTCTTATCCAGGTAATGGGAATAATAATCACATCTTTTGCTATTTTTATGGGTCTGAAGTCATAATTTTCAAAAGATAATTTTTTTTTATAATTTTTATTTTTACTTTAGTTTACTTTACATTACTGTATTGGTTTTGCCAAACATTGACATTAATTCACCACGAGTGTATATGCGTTCCCAAACACGAATCCCCTCCCATCTCCCACCCCATACCATCCCTCTGGGTCAAAAATCTTAAATTTAATTCTGTTGGGTTTTCTCTACCAAAAGAGCAGTACTCAAGCACACTGTTAATATTCCTCTAGAAATCACTCCAGCATGAGTATTCTAATTTTACTGGTTTTGTGAACTTGCTTGTGTCTTGTCTCTGGATGCCTTCCCATTGTTTTTAACAAATTGTTCTTCTTTTTGTATGGAATGATGGACTTGGAATGATGCTTTATCAGGCTATGTGTTGCTGGTCTCAGTACCACTGTCAGTTTTAGTGATTTTCTCAGTTCAGAAAAACTGTTATTTACATGGCTATTGCTTATTACAGCAAAAGAATACAGATGCAGATCAACAAGGGAAAAGGATGTAGAGAGAAGTAAAGTTGCTGAGTCATATGAAAATTCTATGTTAAACTTTTGATAAGCCACCATTCCATTTTCTAAAGCAACTGTACCATTTTTCATTCTCACCAGCAATGTATAATCCATTTTGAGTTATTTTTTGTGAGTGGTTTAAAATATGGGTTCACTTTCATTTTTCTATATGTGAATATCCAGTTATCCCAAGCATCATTTATTGAAGAGATTGTCTTTTCTAAACTGAGTATTCTTGGCTTCCTTGTCAAATATTAGTTGACCATATTTGTTTGGGTTTATTTCTGGGCAGTTGATTCTGTTCCATTTGTCCATTTGTTTTTATACACTCTCAAGACGTGCTGGATGGTATGCTTCACTAAATGAGGGAGAAAAAGACAAGAAGTAAAAATCATGGTGCCTAGGAAACAAGATTCACTGTATGTAATGATTCCCAATGTAATGGGAATCCCTAAGATGGCAGTGAAACTTTCCAGAAGACAGCTAAGCAGTCAACCTTCTATAATTAGATGTGCAAGATAAGTGCTTTGAGAGGGTTATCTATAAGCATGTAAAGGAAGCTGATCAAATAGTTGATGAGTTACATATTCTGTAAATATCTGGGAGAAATTAATATAACTCTGCTAGCAATTAAGATAAAGAAAATTAGTAGTATAAGAGAGGTAAAAATTGTACAGAAAGGTAAATACGGGAACACTAAACTACAGAGTAGATAATCATCTGCATTGCTATGATAATATATGCTGTCTATTTATGTACTCCAAAATTGTGACTTTGAGAGTTTGAGGAACTGGGAGTTTGAGTCTGTTGGGAACAGAAAATGTTTTTAATTAAGCCTTGTAAATCATTTGACATTTTAAAATATGTGCATGCATTGCTTGATAAAAGTAACAATTCAATTTAATTTGGCATTAATATTTCTCCATATTTTCTGATTTTTAAATCTGAAAAAGTGGTTATTATTTGTTCTATGATCTTGACTGCAAAAATAGGCCTGGTATTGCCACTTGGTGTTATAATACGACTTTTAACTATAAATTAAAATCAGTGATGGTGGCTTTCCTGAGTTGCAGTGAAATAAAATCATGTAATATTATTTTAGCATATGCATCTACATAGACAACTATTGAAGTTAGGTATTTACACAATTTCCTGTGCATTGTAGCTTTCCAAAATATTATTCTTGAATTTTATACAAGTATTGTAAAAATATTATAATTTTTAACAACCAAATATGATCATTTTTCTACTTTTAATATAATTTGGATATTTAAAACATAGGCCATTTTTTCTTCGATTTTTAGCACAAAAGAAAATTCTAAAATATTGAACATTGATGTAACCCAAAATAAAACTTCCGAATTTTCCAGAGAGAGATTAACAGGTTTACTTTTCATTTTGTAAATGAGTGTTTTATTTAAATTCATAGAGTCTCATATTTGTATGGCATTATCCAATCAGTCCATCCTAAAGGAGATCAGTCCTGGGTGTTCATTGGAAGGACTGATGCTAAAGCTGGAACTCCAGTACTTTGGCAACCTCATGAGAAGAGTTGACTCGCTGGAAAAGACCCTGATGCTGGGACGGATTAGGGATAGGAGGAGAAGGGGGGTGACAGAGGATGAGATGGCTGGATGGCATCACCGACTCAACAGACATGAGTCTGAGTGAACTCCAGGAGTTGGTGATGGACACCGAGGCCTGGCATGCTGTGATTCATGGCATCGCAAAGAGTCGGACATGACTGAACAACTGAACTGAACTGAATTTTTTTTGAATCAATTCTAACATTAAAGAAGCATAATATATGGTATTATTTTTTCTGTTGATAAGATTTGAAATAAAGTAAACAGCAAAGGAAAATAGGGTATATTCCTTTCATTTTCTAAAATTTTTGATGCCTAAATGATGTTGTTCAGTCACTCAGTCATCTCCAACTCTTTGCCACTCCATGGACTGTAGCACACCAAGCTTCCCTGTCCTTCACCATCTCCTGGAGGTTTCTCAAACTCATGTTTACTTGGTCAGTGATGCATTCAACCATCTCATCCTCTGTCATCCCCTTTTCCTCTTGCCTTTAGTCTTTTCCAGTATTGGGGTCTTTTCCAATGAGTTGGCTCTTCAGAGCATGTGGTCAAAGTATTGGCGTTTCAGCTTCAGTCTCAGTCCTTCCAGTGAATATTCAGGGTTGATTTCTTTTAGGACTGACTGGTTTGATCTCCTTTCAGTCCAACGGACTCTCAAGAGTCTTCAACACCACAGCTCAAAAGCACCAATTCTTCCATGCTCAACCTTCATTATAGTCCAAGTCTCACATCCATACATGACTACTGGAAAAAACACAGCTTTGACTAGACAGACCTTTGTTGGCACATAATGTCTTTGCTTTTTAATATGCTGTCTAGTTTTGTCATAGCTTTTCTCCTCTTTTAATTTCATGGCTGCAGTCATCATCTACAGTGATTTTGGAGTCCAAGAAAATAAATTCTGTCCGTTTCCATTGTTTCCCCATCAATTTGCCATGAAGTTGTGGGAGCCAATGCCATGATTTTAGTTTCCTGAACATTGAGTTTTAAGCCAACCTTTTCACTCTCCTCTTTCATTTTCATCAAGAGGCTCTTTTGTTCCTCTTCACTTTTTGCTGTAAGGGTAGTGTCATCTGCTTATCTGAGGTTATTGATATTTCTCCTGGCAATCTTGATTCAAACTTATCCTTCATCCATCCCAGCATTTCACATGATGTACACTGCATATAAGTTAAAAAAGCAAGGTGACATTATACAGCCTTGACATATTCCTTTCCCAATTTGGAACCAGTCTGTTATTCCATGTCTGTTTCTAACTGTTTCTTCTTGACCTGCATATAGGTTTCTCAGGAGGCAGGTAACATGGTCTGGTATTCTCATCTCTTGAAGAATTTTCCACAGTTTGTTGTGATCTACACAGTCAGTGGCTTTAGCATAATTAACAAAGCAGAAGTACATGTTTTCTCGAATTCTCTGGCTCTTTCTATGACCCAACAAAATGTTGGCAATTTGATCTCTGGTATCTCTGACTTTTCTAAATCCAGCTTGAACATCTGAAAGGTCTTGGTTCACGTAGTGTTGAAGCCTTGCTTGGAGAATTTCGAGCATTACATTGCTTGAGTGTCAAATGAGTGCAATTGTGTGGTAGCTTGAGTATTCTTTGTCATTGTCTTTCTTTGGGATTGGAATGAAAACTGACCTTTTCCAGTCCTGTGGCCACTGCTGAGTTTTCCAAATTTGCTGGCAGATTGAGTGCAGCACTTTAACAGTGTATTATTTTAGAATTTAAAGTAGCTTACCTGGAATCTACCTCACCTCATAATATTCACTAGGTTTGTTTGTAGTGAAGCTTCCTAAGGCTCGCTTGACTTCACACTCCAGGATATCTGGCTGTAGTTGAATGATCATAGCCTTGTGGTTATCTGGGTCATTAAGTTCTCTTTTTTGTAGTTCTTCTGTGTATTATTGCCACCTCTTGTTAATACCTTTTGCTTCTGTTAGGTCCATATCTTTTCAGTCCTTTATTGTGCCCATCTTTGCATGAAATGTTCCCTTGATTTCTCTAATTTTCTTGAACTGATCTCTAGTCTTCCCATACCTAATTATTCCAGAGTTATTTGCAATACTCACCATAAAAAATGGCATTACAATAGTGATTGTGATCTAAGGACTTATTCAGTTCGGTTCAGTTCAGTTCAGTTCAGTCGTTCAGTCGTGTCGATGCCTAAATTAATACATGTAATTGAGGGCCTAAATATTACTATACCTTAAGTTTTGCAGGACAGCAGAAATTATCATGAAAATTTTGGAAAAAGAGCTATTCTCAACTAAGCTACTATTTAGTGATTAAGATTTCTTATGTTGATTACCTTTACTCAGGAATTAAGGAAAAGAAGATGATTAATAAATTTGTTCTCCATATCAAAGTCTTCAAAGTGTTAACAACTCCTATATTTTTGCTTAATAAACCACAGAAAATTTAGTTTATATTTTTATTAAAACTTTTCCGTAACCAAAGTAGATTATCAACACATTCATGATGAAATGCTTATTTCTAAGTATTAATTTATCAGTTAAATATGATCCTTGTTTTCACTGTGATGATCTTGAAAGATACAAATCTGTGAAGCACAAGGTTACTCTCTAATCATCAGCTGAGAGTGCTAGGCACCCATTCATTTCTGACTCTTTGCAACCCCATGGAGTGTAGCCGACCAGACTCCTCTGTCCATGGAGTTCTCCAGGCAAGACTACAGGAGTGGGTTGCCATTCCCTTCTCCAGAAATTCCCTTCTCCAGAAGATCTTCCTGACCCTGTGATTGAACTTGGGTCTCCCACATTACAGGTAGATTTTTCAACATCTGAGCCAGGGAATCCCTCATCATTAGTTGAGGAGGAACCAAAAGGAAGATATTAAATGTTGGTCAGCAGCAGCACGTAGTGGTTATGACACATTCTACAACTAAGTGAGGCATTTTAAGGCCTAATATAATGCTGTAGACTTCCACATAATAAAAACACTTTTGTAAGGATCCAGCATAACCAAGTCAGGGTACAGAAAGCTTTGCAAAAATAGTGTTTACAAGAGTAGAAGGTAAGAGACTCCTTTCTTTGAGAAACCTAGAAGGGATGGTTGTTACTCTTGCTACTACTACTGTTATTTCCTATCTGTTTAATATAAAGTGAAAGTGAAAGTGAGGAAAGATCCTCTGGAGAAGGAAATGGCAATCCACTCCAGGACTATTGCCTGGAAAAATCCCATGGACAGAGGAGCCTGTAGGCTACAGTCCATGGGGTCGCAAAGAATCTGTTTAATATAACAACTGGTCAATTCAAGCTTCAATGATTGGTTTGAGAACTGAAGTACATTTTTGTTATTTTCCCTTAATTTTTTTAGCTATTGACATTCACTGCCGCATTTGTTCATCTCATTAACACTTGAACAGTCTGATCTTTGAAAATTTGGTAATTCCTAATGTATATATTTCATAAATGAGTATAGAGATTTGGAACAAGAGTGAACTTTGATTACGACTGAGTCATCTATTTGTAACAAATTAGGGCATAAAAATTCTGGAACTCAGAATAATTCAGTGAGAACATTTGGATTACATATTGGCAAACAGTTGTTTAGTTTTACTAAAGATCATTAATACTGTTAAGAATCAAATCTGTATGGGTGAACCAAGGACAAAAATAAGATCTGGGGGCTGATGATCATAAAATTAAGTTGCTATCCTTTCCAAAATGAATTACAGCACCTGTGTGTACCAATAGCTGAGAAATCAATACTTGTTAGCATTCTCAGTGGGGGAAAAAACTTTGCTACTGTTCATCTGTGAACACATATTGTACAATCATCAGTCATAGGACTGCATCCTAATATACGCATGTGGGAGGCTCAGCTCTATCTGAATTTTTGAATTAATCCCAGCATGATAGAAAGCAATCCCTGCAATTTTGGGGTAAGAAGCAAATGAATGCAGGTTGGGTAAATATTCTTGGAGGAAAAGAAAAGAAACACATGTATCTCTTCTCTCTAATGGTGAGGACAAAATGACACACCATTTTAAGTACACTGTGCACTTGCCTATTGTAGTTATTTTTTCCTTTTAAGATCCATTGGGTGGTGTGGAACAACAGTACCTGCAACTGCAGAGACGTTCCAATCCTCACAGCTGTCAGTAAAGCCTACTCTAATGTGTCCTGAAAGAGTGATTAATAGGTTTTGACAGTATCATTGCATTGCATATTTAATCAGATTATACATCTGTTAGAAATGGTTTGCTTCTAACATCTGCAGTCAAAATCCAAAATCGGTATTCAGATCATCACTTTAGCAGAAGCATGAAACTACTATCTATGTCAGTTTCACTGTTGACAAGCTAAAAAACCATGCCAGAAACAGATGAATTGTGACATTTGCTTGATTCATATAATAGTTTTATTTTTCAAAATTTCCTAGAAACTTATCTGTGCCTAAGTTTATGCTCATTAACACTGAAGGATATGAATATATGTAATTGTAAATTATGCTTTTAAGAAAGAGATATACAGTGGCATGATGCCATCCTGAAATTAGTACTCGGTTCAGTTCAGTTTAGTTGCTCAGTCATGTCCGACTCTTTGTGGCCCCATGGACTGTAGCACACCAGGCTTCCCTGTCCATCACCAACTCCTGGGGCTTGCTCAGACTCATGTCCATTGAATCAGTGATGCCATCCGACTATCTCATCCTCTGTCATCACCTTTTCCTCCTGCCTTCAATCTTTCCCAGCATTGGGGCTTTTACAATCAGTCAATTTTCACATCCTGGTTATAATTTCAAAAACATACTTCAAATATTAATGTTTGTCCAAAGAGATGGATATTATGAGATCAATTTTCAGATTACAAAATAATTTGTATTTCCATGTGATTAGATGTTATATAAAGTGTTGAAGACAGAAATGTATCCAAAATTGTGATAGTAAGATTTAGAATTAAGCCTTATTTTCTTTTCAGTATTTATTCATTTTCCATATGTAGTTGGAAAGCATTGATTTTAAACAAGAAACCATTTCAACACTAGTCTTTTCCATCTCATTCCTAACAGAAACCTTACTGTAAAAAACTGTGCTCCAATCCTCATGTCTCCAGCATTCCATTAACAGCCAAGTCACATATTCTTTCTATATGTTACTAACATCCACTCCCCCAAACCTGCAGTCTGCTTTGAATTGACCAATGTAATAAAATTCCCTTGCCAAGGTTATCAGTGATACCTAACTACAAACCCAAATGATCAATTTCCATGCCTTATCTTACTTGATCTCTGTACAATTATCAATATTATTCCACTGTTGAAATTCTGCTCAGTTTTTTTTCTCTCTGTGAGCTCAACATATGCCCTTGTTTTTCATTATCTCTGAGAATTTCTTTTTTGTTTCTGCATTATCCTCTTTGATTTATCATTAAATACACTATTCCAGGTCCTTTTGTTGATCATCTTTTGCTATGAATAAAGCTGCTATAAACATTTTTCTTAACAGTTTTATGAGAACATGCCTTTACTTTGGTAGGATAAATGCAACTAAGGGATTGAAACTGATGATTCATGGTATTTGTATATATGTTATTAATTATAATAAGCTATCAAAATGTTTTAGAAAATTGTTTAACAATTTTACTATCCCACCAGCAATGCACTAGGTGTTCTGTAACTTGAAAATCTCACCAAAATTAGAATTTCCAGTTTTTAATTTTTAATTTCAATTTTCCTAGTTGATGTGTTGTAGTCACTGATAGCTCCCATTTTCTTTTCTCATATAAATATTTTAAGCTATAATTTACCCTTTAATACATCTTTAATAAAAATGGAATATTTTGTTTTAATTTGCATTTGAATATTTTTTACTTCTGGTTTATTGACTATGCCAAAGGATTTGACTGTGTGGATCACCACAGACTGTGGAAAATTCTTAAAGAGATGGGAATAGCAGACCACCTGACCTGTCTCCTGAGAAATCTGTGTGCAGGTCAGAAAGAAACAGTTAGAACTGGACATGGAACAACAGACTGGTTCCAAATCAGGAAAGGGAGTACATCAAGGCTGTATTTTATCACCCTGCTTATTTAACTTAAGTGCACAATACGTCATGGAAAATGTCAGGCTGGATGAAGCACAATCTGGAATCAAGATTTCTGGGAGAAATATCAATAACCTCAGATATACAGATGACACCACACTGATGGCAGAAAACAAAGAAGAATTAATGAGCCTCTTGATGAAAGTGAAAGGGGAGGGTGAAAAATTTGGCTTAAAACTCAATATTCAGCAAACTACAATCATGACATCTGGTCCCATCACTTCATGGCAAATAGATGGGGAAACAGTGGAAACGGTGAAATACTTTATATTTGGGGCTCCAGATTCACTGCAGATGGTGATTGCAGCCATGAAATTAAAAGACACTTGCTGCTTGGAAGAAAAGTTATGACCAACTTACACAGCATATTAAAAAGCAGAGACATTACTTTGTCAACAAAAGTCCATCTAATGAAAGCTATAGTTTTTCCAGTAGTCGTGTATGAATGTGAAAGTTGGACTATAAGGAAAGCTGAACACTGAAGAATTGATGATTTTGAACTGTGCTGTTGGAGAAGATCCTTGAGAGACCCTTGGACAGCAAGGAAATCCAACCAGTCCATCCTAAAGGAGATCACTCCTGAGTATTCATTGGAAGGAGTGATGTTGAAGCTGAAACTCCAATACTTTGGCCACCTCATGTGAAGAACTGACTCATTTGAAAAGACCCTGATGCTTGGAAAGATTGAAGATGGGAGGAGAAGGGGACAACAGAGGATGAGATGGTTGGATGGCATCACTGACTCAATGGACATGAGTTTGAGTAGGCTTCAGGAGTTGGTGATGGACAGGGAAGCCTGGTGTGCTGCAGTCAATGGGGGCGGCAAAGAGCTGGACTTGACTGAGTGACTGAAATGAACTGATTTGTAGTTCTCTTTTGAATTTTTAAGTCATGTGTTGTTTAAAATGTATTTTAAAATAATGTATTTGAATTACTGGGGTTTATCATCTAATTTCTTTTAGGAGAAGATATTCTGCATTATTTCCAACATTTTAAATATATTCTGACATTTACTGATCTAACAAATCAAATGATCTTTCTTGGTGAATGTTCCATTTCAGTATGAAAAAAATGTTATTTGTGGTAGTGTGTTTTATAGATGTTATTTAGTTTCAGTTTATCTTCTATATCTCATTAATTTTCTATCTAATTTTTATGATTAACAGAGATAAGTATTGACATTATCTGTATGTTTGTCTCTTTCTCTTTTCACTTGTCTCAGTGTATACTTTTTCAGATGAATATGTTTAAGACTGATTTCTTCTTGATGAACTGTCCCTTTATGAATATGAAATATTCCTCTTCATTCCTGGAAATATTCCTTATTTTGAAATCTAAATATCTTGATACAATGTAGTCATTCCTGCCACTCTAGAATTAGTGTTTATGCACTATAACTTTCTTCACTCTTTTAAACTCTATGCTTATTCATATTTAAAGTATTAGCTTTTATATAGACAACATCCAGTTATATCTTGTTACTTATCTAGTCTTTTAAAGCTTCTGTTCTTTTTTTAAAATGTATTTGTGTAGAGTGGACTTTTGGACTCTGGGGGAGAGGGAGAGGGTGGGATGAGATGGGAGAATGGCATTGAAACATGTATACTATCATGTAAGAAACGAATCGCCAGTCTATGTCTGATGCAGGATGCAGGATGCTTGCAGCTGGTGCATGGGGAGGGCCCAGAGAGATGTTATGGGGTGGGAGGTGGGAGGGGATTCATGTTTGGGAACGCATGTACACCCGTGGTGGATTCATGTCAATGTATGGCCAAACCAATACAGTATTGTAAAGTAAACTAAAGTTAAAATAAAAATTAAAAAAAAAAAGTTTTAGGGTATGCATAACTTCACAAAGATCTAGTTTATTGTCTTCTGTGGAATACCAATACTAATTGATGAAGCTATAAAATTATTAAAGAATTATTATACCCATGGAAAAAAATAAAAAGATAAAAATAGTTTGGGGGTGATTAGATGATAATGTATCTAAAAACGTTTTGTGAGCTCATAGAGCTGAGCACATCATTATGAATGGAAAGGTGCTGTCCATTGTAGGATGAAATTTAGTGAATAATAAATCTTAGAAAATGTCAAAAAATAAATAAATAAAATGTATTTATTTTAATTGGAGGCTAATTATTTACAATATACTAGTGGTTTTTGCCATACTTTGACAGGAATCAGCCATGGGTGTACACGTGTCTGCCATCCTGAGACCCCCTCCCACCTCCTTCCCCATCCCCTCCCTCAGCGTTATCCCAGTGCACCATCTTTGAGTGCCCTGTTTCATGCATTGAACTTGGGCTGGTGATCTGTTTCACATATGGTAATACATATGTTTCAGTGTTATTCTCTCAAATCACCCCACCTCCATGGCTGATTTATGTCAATGTATGGCAAAAACTATTACAATATTGTAAAGTAATTAGGCTCCAATTAAAATAAATAAATTAATTTAAAAAAAAAGCTTTAGAAGACTGGATTAGTAATAAAGTGTAAAGCTTCTGTTTTAATTGGATTTTTAGATCATTTCTACTTAGTGAAGTTTTTAAATTGGGTTTGAATCTTCATGTCAGGTTTCCCTGGTACCTCAGCTGGTAAAGAATCTGCCTGCAATACAGGAGACCCCAGTTTGATGCTTGGGTTGAGATCTGCTGGAGAAGCTTTAGGCTACCCACTCCAGTATTTTTGGCCTTCCTTGGTGGCTCAGCTGGTAAAGAATCCACCTGCAATATAGGAGAAAGTGAAAGCCACTCAGTTGTGTCCAATTATTTATGACTCCATGGACTATATAATCCGTGGAAATATCCAGCCCAGAATATTGGAGTGGATAGCCTTTCCCTTCTCCAGGGGATCTTCCCAACTGAGGAATCAAACCAGGGTCTCCTGCATTGCAGGCAGATTCTTTAAGCTAACAGGAATCAATGTGGGAGACCTGGGTTCAGTCCTTGGGTAAAGAGATGGGAACACCAGACCCTCTGAACTGCCTCCTGAGAAATCTGTATGCAGGTCAAGAAGCAACTGTTAGAACTGGACTTGGAACAACAGACTGGTTCCAAATCAGGAAAAGAGTACATCAAGGTTGTATATTGTCACCCTGCTTACCTAGCTTATATACAGAGTACATCATGAGAAGTGCTGGACTGGATGGAAGCATAAGCTGGAGTCAAGATTTCTGGGACAAATATCAATAACCTAGGATATGCAGATAATACCACCCTTATGGCAGAAATTGAAGAACTAAAGAACCTCTTGATGAAAGTGAATGAGGAGAGTGAAAAAGTTGGCTTAAAACTCAACATTCAGAAAACAAAAGATCGTGGCATCTGGTACCATCATTTCATGGCAAATAGATGGGGAAACAATAGAAACAGTGAAAGACTGTATTTTTGGGGAGGCTCCATAATCACTGCAGATAGTGACTGTAGTCATAAAAATAAAAGATGCTTGCTCCTTGGAAGAAAAACTATGAACAAACTAGACAGCATATTAAAAAACAAAGACATTACTTTGCTAACAAAGGTCCATCTACTCAAAGCTATAGTTTTTCCAGTAGTTGTGTATGAATGTGAGAGTTGGAATATCAGGAAAGCTGAGTGCTGAAGAATTGATGTTTTTAAACTGCTGTGTTGGAGAAGAATCTTGAGAGTCCCTTGGATTTCAAGGAGACCCAACCGGTCCATCCTAAAGGAAATCAGTCCTGAGTGTTCATTGGAAGTACTGATGCTGAAGCTGAAGCACCGATATTTTGGCCACCTGATGTGAAGAACTGGCTCATTTGAAACGACCCTGATGGTGGGAAAGGTTGAAGGAAGGAGAAGAAGGGGATGACAGAAGATAAAATGGTTGGATGGCATCACCGACTTGATGGACGTGAGTTTTAGTAGGCTTCAGGAGTTGGTGATGGACAGAGAAGCTTGGTGTGCTGCACTCCATGGGGTCGCAATGTGTTGGACACAACTGAGTGACTGAATGAATATTCCATTACTTCCAGATTGAGAAAGGAGTATGACAGTGCTGTCTGTTGTCACCCTATTTATTTAACCTTTACACTGAGCATATCATGAGAAATGTGGAGCTGGATGAGTTACAAGCTGGAATTAAGATAGGCAGGAGAAACATCAACAGCCTCAGGTATGTGGATGATACCACTCTAATGGCAGAAATTTAAGAGGATATAAAGAGCCTCTTGATGAGAATGTAGGAGGAGAGTGAAAGAGCCAGCTTAAAACTAAGTATTAAAAAACTAAGATCATGGCCTCTGGCCCAATTACTTCATGGCAAATAGAAGGGGAAAAAGTGGAAGTCATGACAGATTTTCTTTTCTTGGCCTCTAAAATCACTGCAGATGGTGACTGCAGCCAAGAAATCAGAAGACGATTCCTTCTCAGAAGGAAAACTCTGCCAAACCTAGACAGGGTTTTGAAAAGTAGAAACATTCCTGACAAAAGTCCGTTTAGTCAAGATTATGGTCTTCCCAGTGGTCACCTAAGGTTGTGAGACCTGGACCGTAAAGAAGGTAGAGTGCTAAAAAATTGACAGCTTGGAACTGTGGTGCTGGAGGACTCCTGAGATTCCCCTGGACAGCAAAAAGATCAAACCAGTCAATCTTAAGGGAAATCAACCCTGAATACTCATTGGAAGGACTGATGCTGAAGCTGAAGCTCCAGTATTTTGGTCATCTGATGCAAACAGCTGACTTACTAGAAAAGTGCCTGATGTTGGGAAAGACTGAGGGCAGAAGGGGAAGAAGGTGTTAGAGGATGAGATGGCTGGATGGCATCCTCGATACAATGGACATGAACTTGGGCAAACTTTGGGAGATGGTGAAGGAAAAGGAGGTCTGGCATGCTACAGTCCATGGGGTTGCAAAGAGTCAGACACAACTAGGTGACTGAACAACAGCAATATTCTATTATCTAGATTAAAGAAACCACAGTTTATTTATCCATTCACCTACTGAAGGGATCTTGGCTGCTTCCAAGTATGATTAGTTATGAATAATGCTGCTATAAACATCGTTGTGCAGGTCTTGTGTGGACATAAGTTTTCAACTCCTTTGTATAAATACTGTGTGTGATAGTCATTCTGTCATTTCTGACTCTTTGTGAAAAATTAATTTTCATTTACTCCATTGTAGCTGGAGGCAGAATTTTATTTCATTGTGTTTTTACATTTTATTAAATTAGTTATATAGTTAATTTCTTTGTAATATATTTGTTGGTTACTTGGATATGCTTTATTGGACGTTCCTTTTTCTATCATATATTGTTAGGAGTTGTCTGTCTTAAGAAAAAAAAAGCATAATCTTATCTATTGATAAAGGTAAAAGCTCTGCTATTTCTTTTGTGTTAACACATTGCTTTTGTTTTCATATGATATTGTTTGGTGTAAGGAGATTATTGATTTTAATGTGGTACAATTGATATCAAGAGTTTTATTTATGTTTAGTGCCCTTGCTTGTGTTTTGAGAAATTATTTTCTGCAACTGTATAACCATAGAATTATCATATGGAATCTTCTCAAAGTATTATTGTTTTTGCTATTTACATTCAGATCAACAGTCCACCTGGAATTTGTTTTTTTGAATTTTGTGGTGAAGTAGGGTCATGATTATTTTCATATCTTTCTGCTGGAACTGTTACTTAAGATGACTACTTCTAAATAAGAAGTTCTACTTTTGCTATGGACAAAAGGTCCCTAAATGTTCAAACCTTTTTCTAGACATTTTGTTCTATTCCACTGATTCTTTTGCCTATGCTTCTATCAAAACAATGAACTCTTTTTATTACTGTTTTGATAATTTGTAAATTAAGACTGCCTACCTTGTCTTTTTTTCAATGTTATTTTATCAAGCTCTATTTGACTC
>SJYQ01000500.1:127371-148678 GCA_006410935.1 Redunca redunca | reverse complement strand
TTAATGTAGTTTGAAACATTCCAGTATTGTTTGTATCCAGTAATTAACAATCTTTCCGCTTCTGGGTGTTGGTACAGGTTTTTGTCCTTTTTTTTTTGCCTCTGTTGTGTTCTGGGAACTCGGTGATAACCTAGAAAGGACTCCTGCATATCATAATAGGCACACGTAAATGCCTGCTGATGATCAGACTGTAACCAGTAACTTCTAGATGCATGAAAAAGATGCCTGGTTGCTGACTAAGCCTTCCAGCCTGAAAGTATTGATCACAGCATTAGGATTCCCAGGATACAGGAAGGAATCTAAGGCATGAAGTAGCAGACATTGAAATGGTAGTTCCACATGGCAGGCACTTTACTAAGAACTTCATTGATAACCGCTTTTAGTTCTTAGGACAACTTTGTGAGCAAGGTGTAGCATTATCCTCACTTTACAGAAGGAAAGTACTTAAGATGACGAAGCTCAAGACTGCTTGTACAGGCTGCACAAGGTCATGGAGTGGGTATGAGCATTCATTCATTGTCTGTTGGGTATATATAAGGTTGCTCAGTCTGTACCTCGAGGAGTTACTTTTACAGTTCAGTAGGAGTGTAGGAAAGTAAACTGATCACTACAGTGAAGTGACATCAATAAGTGTATGCTGAGAATGCATGAGGAGATCCTGACTTGGAACTGAGCAGTCAAGGGAGATGTTCTGGTTGATTCCTAGTGGATGAATGGGAGTGAGTAGATCCTGAAGGATGCAAGAAAGTTAGCTTGGGAGAGGGAGAGGGGCAAGGAAGGGGCATTTCAGACGTGAGGGAGCAGTAACTAAACAGTCCCGAGAATGTAGGGCTCTTCAATTACTGTAGCTGGACTGCTAAGAGAGAGGGATGCTAGAAATGCGACTAAAGGGTGAACTGGGGTCAGATCTGCTCAAGTGCCTTTATTGTGGAATTTGGTATAACTGACACTAGACACCTTACCTAGTTTAGTCTTATCCTTTTTAGAAACTATTATACTAGAAACTTAGGTTGCAGCTTAGCTCTGTGACTAAATAGTAGTGATTATCAGTCTGTTAAAAAAAAACAGTGAAATATACTTTGCTGAGCTATCAATCATTCCTGTCTTTTCTCCTACAGAATAGATAAAACATTACAGATTATATAGCCAACCAATACACAAGATGCTAGGTGTAAGAATAAAACACATAGTTTCTAAAAAAAAAAAAAAATTGTGGAGTTATACCAGGGAATTGTGACTAGGGAGGGGGTTGAAGAACGCAGTTTCATAGTCATTCATTTGGGAATGGCTTCATAGACAAAAGGTAGGTGAATTTCATAGAACAGGTGTACTAAACTTGCACTGGGCACACAAGAAATTTGTGAATAAAGATCTGGGTGAAAAAGAAGAGAAGTTAGATGAAGGAGGGAAGAGATGGTGCTTTAAGGTTGCCTGTGGTGGTTTGAGAATATTTTTGTGGCAAAAAGTTGTTGATAAGAAACTTCTTGATAAGGAGATCTGAAGAAATTTATTTCAGAGTAGGGTTAGGAGGTATAACATGATAACAGCGATGGAAAAAGGTGACTGGGCAGAGATAACTAGAATAAATTTTGGAGGAAAGGTACCGTTACCCATGTGTAAGGAGGAATTTGCCAAAAAATTAAGACCAGGGATGGTCCTAACATAGAATGAAGATTTGAACCTCCTCCCATTCCTTTCTCTTCTTTGTAAAGCTCAGTGGAGAGAAAGGAGAGAAAGGTTATCCTGAGCTTTATAGATGGAAGTCAGGGAGGGAATAATGATCATGGTCAGCAATTTAAGGCTTAGGTAGGGGGAATGGATTTGGTATCTAAAACTAGGAAATACATAATGAATTTCATTTAGTGAATACTTATAAATCACACTTGCCGGTAATTGCCACCTGGGTCAAATGTTCACTTTAAGGATGTGACATTTTAATCTGTGACATAAACGAATGATTATTTAAAAATTCTTAACTTATTGAATGCTTACAGTGTACCTGTTCAGTTCAGTTCAGTTGCTCAGTCGTGTCTGACTCTTTGCGACCCCATGAATCACAGCATGCCAGGCCTCCCTGTCCGTCACCAACTCCCGGAGTTCACTCAAACTCACGTCCATCGAGTCGGTGATGCCATCCAGCCATCTCATCCTCTGTTGTCCCCTTCTCCTCCTGCCCCCAATCCCTCCCAGCATCAGGGTCTTTTCCAGTCAGTCAACTGTTCGCATGAGGTGGCCAAAGTACTGGAGTTTCAGCATCATTCCTTCAATGAACACCCAGGACTGATCTCCTTTAGGATGAACTGGTTGGACCTCCTTGCAGTCCAAGGGACTCTCAAGAGTCTTCTCCAGCACCACAGTTCAAAAGCATCAATTCTTTGGCACTCAGCTTTCTTTACAGTCCAACTCTCACATCCATACATGACCACTGGAAAAACCATAGCCTTGACTAGATGGATCTTTGTCGGCAAAGTAATGTCTCTTCTTTTTAATATGCTATCTAGGTTGGTCGTAACTTTCCTTCCAAGGACTACCTGTACCAAGTATCAATTCTTTATATGCATTATTTAGTCTTATGAAGTATGTATGTATTATTATCCAAGGAAGCTTGAGGCTTAACAGTTCTTAAGTAGTTAGCCCCAAGGCCTCGGATGGTTTAAGTGACAGTGTGTGTGCAACTCTTTGTGACCCCATGGACTGTAGCCCAACAGGCTGCTCTGTGGGATTTTCCAGGCAGGAATACTGGAGTGGATTGCCATTTTCTTCTCCAGGGGATCTTCCCAATCCAGGGACCACTGTGCTTTAGGCAGAACCTAAATTTAGAATGAAGCCACGTGACACTAAAGCCAAAACTTGCTTTCTGTGCTGCACTGTCTCTTCACTGAGTAGAACCTAAGACTTGACTTGTATGATGCACATCTGAAGGTTAATAAATGGGGGAAATAATTAGGAAATCTTAACTATATCAGAGAAATCCGTATTCTTCCCAACCCAGGGATCAAACCCAGGCCTCCCCCATTGCAGGTGGAGTCTTTACCAGCTCCGGCTTTACCAGAGCCACAAGGGAAGCCCGGGAAAACTGGATTGGGTAGCCTCTTTCTTCTCCAGGGGATCTTCCTGACCCAGGAATCAAACCGGGTTCTCCTGCATTGCAGGCAGATTCTTTACCAGCTGAGCTGTCAGGGAAGCTCTTGTCATTATTTTAAAACCTTGCTAATAAATTTTTTTGACATTCAATTTATCGTTTTGATTTATTTACCTTTTATTATTATTTTTTTAACTCTTGCAAAGTTTGCCTATAGTAAGAATCCAGTTAGTTGGTTTCACTGAAAAATAGTAACTCATACTCTTGGCCTTACCACTTAAACTTTAGGCTTCTGTTTCTTTTAAAATTATTTTTTAATTAGAGGATAATCGCTCTAAAATGTTGTATTGGTTTCTGCCATACATCCCCATGAGTCAGCCATAGGCATACATGCCGCCCTTCCCCCTTGAAGCTCCCTCTCACCGAGTCCCATCCTTGTGAGTTGTCACAGAGCAGCAGGTTTGAGCTCCTCGCATCGTACAGCACATCCCTCCCTGCCCCCTGTTTTGCGTCTCGTAGTGTATATATTGCAGTGCTGCTGTTTGTCCCCCTTTCCTTCCCACGCTGGGTCCACGAGTCTTCTCTGTGTCTCGGCTCCGTTGCTGCCCTGCAGATAGGTTCCTCAGGACCATCTTTCTAGATTCCACATACATGTATATATGATATTTGGTTTTCTGTTTCTGATTTCACTCTGTATAATAGGCCGTAGGTTCAGCCACCTCAATAGAATTTACTCAGATGTGTTCCTTTTCATGGCTGAGTAGTAGTCCATTGTGTATATGTACCACAGCTGCTTTATCCGTGCATTTGTTGATGGACATCAGTCTAGGCTGCTTCCATGTCCTAGCTATTGTAAATAGCACTGCAGTGAACATTGAGGTACCTCGGGAAATACGCCAGTAGTGGGATTGTTAGGTCTTACGGTAGTTTCATTCCTAGTTTTTTTTTTTTTTTTCAGGAATCCCCATACTATTCTCCATAGTGGCTGTATGAATTTACATTCCCACTAACGGTGCAAGAGGGTTCCCTTTTTTCCACACCCTCTCCAGCATTTATTGTTTGTAGATTTTTTGATGATGGCCGTTCTGACTGGTGTGAGGTGATACCTCATTATAGTTTTGATTTATATTTCTCTAATAATGAGTACTGTCGAGCACCTTTTTATGTGTTTATTAGCCATCTGTATGTCTTCTTTGGAGTAATATCTGTTTCGGTCTTCTACCCACTTTTTAATTGGGTTGTTTGTTTTTCTGGTATTGAGCTGCATAAGCTGCTTATACTTTTTAGAAATTAATCCTTTGTTAGCTGTTTCATTTGCTGTTATTTTCTCCCATTCTGAGGGTTGTCTGTTCACCTTGTTTAGTTCCTTTGCTGTGCAAAAGCTTTTAAGTTTAATTAGGTCCTATTTGTTTATTTTGGTTTTTATTTCCATTATTCTAGGAGGTGGGTTATACAGAATCTTGCTGTGATTTATATCAAGGAGTGTACTGCATATGTTTCCTCTAAGAGTTTGATAGTTTATTTTTTAATCAGAGGATAATTGTTTTACAATGTTGTGTTGGTTTCTGTCACACAACAGTGTTAATCAGCTATAAATATACATATATCCTTTCCTTCTTGAACCTCCTTCCTTGGCTTCAGTTTTTAATACTAGGGCTAAATAAATATTTTCTTATCCTCAAATTTAACTAGCACTGCTAAACTTGTTTCTTTCTTTGAAACCTCTATTGGCAAGAGATATACCTGACTGTTCAAGCTTAAAGTCCTTATCCTCGGCTTTGATTCTTGTCTTCCTTGCCTTCACTTCGGTTAGTCGTCTGACCAGCCCTTATGTTTTTGTCTTTGTTATCAGTCTTAACACTCTGCCCTAGTGTCGCCCCGTCGCAGTCACCTACGCAGCTGTGGCAGTGCCCCAGGTTTCCTGGGGGTCTTTCCTCCCCAGTGTAGCTTACAGATTGATCTTTCTGTAGCACTTTTCTGGCAATTCATCCCATTGCATTCAGGATAAAATTAAAAGTCCTTAGTATGCTGCATTTAATTTTACAAAAAATTCTGCCTTTTCTACCTTACCTACCACTTCTTATACTTCCTATACATTTTGTACACTTGTATACATTCCTGTATGCTTGCTTTTGCTGTCTGTTTAGTGGGGTTCACTCTGACTAACTCTTTCTTCACTCAGACTCCTCCATATATCTGTGAGACACCAAGATTGCAATTCCTCCAGATATCATTATAGTTCAAAAAAAACCCTTCAGCAATTCTCCACAGGGCCTTTCTTGACCTCTCTATTTTTTCCCTTCCCTCTGATGCTTTTCTTTGAGTTTTCCTTTACCTCTTTGGTATAGATTGCTGTGACGTACAACAAATTCTCTTGTGTATATAACAGCCTGTCAAGAAGCCCACTGAGTCTAGGGACCTTGGGTTATGACTGGTCATTTATCGACTAGCATGGACAATTTATTTAATAGGCAGTCTTTAAGAGAGATTAGATAATACAGTTGGGAGTGAATAGTACAGTCTAAGATATTAATAATTTCTTTTATTATTGACTTTATGGCGTTAATACTGTTGTCTGACCCTCCATTGACAGTCTGTTCTACTGTAAGGTATTTCTGTAACGTAAACTAGTTCATATTTGAATGTTAAAGAGGAATGATGTTAGTTCATGCAAAATTCATGTAGGCTAATACTTGATTTTTACCAGCACATGAACAGTTTAGCCCTCCCAAATAACAGGAGTTGAACACAAGTAGTTGAAGTACAGAAACAGTTGAACATAGCAAGCCCAGGAGTATGCCTGTTGGCTCCCATGAAGTGTGTGTTCTGTCTTAAAGGTGCTTTTTGTTCTAACGGTCTTGATGTATTTCCCTCTTTCTTCCTAATTTTGCAGAACATGAAGTTTTTCAGGACTCTATATGTCCTATAGCGGATACACTATAATTCTCTTTTCTTGAATTCACTCTCTGGACATATAATCTCTCCTGGTCCTTCTGCTTCACTGATGATTCTTTTCGGGTCGTCTTTGCCAACTCTTCTTTCTACCCATTGAGTATATGCATGTCTTGAGGTTCTGTCCATAACTTGCTTCTCTATGGACTTTTTCTTGTCCACATCAGAAGTTGCCTTAGTTTTAACCACCATTTCATTGTGGGGAGTTTAAATCTGTTTTAATCATCTACTGGGAATTAATCATATGAGTATCACATCAGCTTCTTAAGCTCAGAGTGTTTAAAGCCTTTGTTTTTTTCTTTTTTCTGTTTATGGCATCATCACTCTCACCGTAACCTGAACTTGAAATTTGAGAGCTTTCCTGGACTCCTTCCACATCTTCCACGTTCAATCAGATGTCAGTCATGTAGCTTGAGTCTCTGCTGTCTCAGGATTTGGGCCCTGCCTCTCTATTCCCCTGTCTCCAGCCTACTTTCAGCCTTGTTACTTAGCATCTGGCAGTTTAAAAGTTGCCTGCAAAGTGGGGTTCTTGCTTCAGTTCACAAGGCTTTTCAGTGAGCCTGACACCTGATTATTTCTCCAGGTTCTGTGTCAGTTCCTCACCCCCCAGCCCCACGCCTTTAAGCTCTGGCAACACTGAGCTGCTTGTGCGTAATCTGGACTCCTGCCCTCCCCTGCTTGCCATGCTATTTCTATTCTAAGGGCTATCCTGCTGACGAGTATCCTTCGTTGCCTCCTGTTGCCTGGCTAATTCCCACCCCTCCTAAATACCCATCTCTTCTGAGAGATCTTTCTGAATCTCCCCTCATCCTCCCAGGTTGTTAGCAACCTTTCTTCCCTCACTGTGCTTGGAAAATTTTTTTTTTGTTTTTACTTTTTTAGTGTTTTTATTATGTTTTATTTGTTTCACCTCTATGTACCTCCATTGCAGTGGTTGGAACAAAATAAACATTAAAATGTTTCCTGAATGAGGACATTCATTGTAATTTTCCTAAAGTATGTTTTCTTTTTTTTAACTGAAGTGTTCAATCTTTTAGGGCGTTTTTAAAAATTGCTTTCCCACAAAAGCCCAAACTTTTGATAGGTTAACTCCAATACGGTGGCCACCTGATGTGAAGAACCGACTGACTAGAAAAGACCCTGATGCTGGGAAAGATTGAAGGAGGGAGGAGAAGGGGACGACAGAGGATGAAATGGTTGGATGGCATTACTGACGCGATGGAAATGAGTTTGAGTAGGCTTCAGGAGTTGGTGATGGACAGGGAGGCCTGGCGTGTTGCAGTCCCTGGGGTCGCAAAGAGTCAGACATGACTGAGCGACTGATCTGATGTGAAAAAATATTGAGAGATTAAGACACATGCATAGTAGAATTTTCTTATACATCAGACATGATAATTTATAATTTATTCCCAAAGACTTTGGCTACTTCTCTAAAAGGTAATGCATTCTTAAATAAATACTACATCACCCTGACACAGTTAATCATTTCCTGATAATGGCTAATCTAATCTGCATTTAAATTTCCCCAGTTGTCCTTTAATTAAAAAAAAAAAATTTGGTTGTTAGAACCATGATTACACAAGATCTGATCACATTTGGTTATGTCTCTTAAGTCTCCTTTAATCTAGAACAAGCACCTCCCACTGTGCTCTTCATACATAATGTAAAATGTACCATTTATATATGTATACATAAATATAAAATTTATTGTATATATATACACATAATATAAAATTAACCAATTTAGTGCACTTTCTGTGGCATTAGGTACATGTACATTGTTGTATAATCTTTCCCACTGTCCATCTCCAGGACTTTTGATCTTCTCCCAACTGGAACTCTGTCTCCATTAAACAGTAACTAAAATTTCCCCTCTCCCCAGTCCCTGGCAACATCTCTTCTTTCTGTCTTTATGAATTTGACTGTTTTAGGAACCTCGTATAAGTAGAATCATATAACGTTTCTCCATTTGTGACTGGTTTATTTCACTTAGCATAATGTCTTCAGCTTTATCCACATTGTCCCATGTGTAAAAATATCCTTCCTTTTTATGACTGATTAGTATTCCATTATAGGGACATACCACATTTTGCAACATTAATCCACTGATGCATTCTTGGATTGCTTTTATCTTTCTGCTGTTTTTCCCCACCTTTAAAAAAAAATGGCGTTAATTTGGTGAAGGAAGAACATCAGATCCATTTTCTTATATTTAGTCAAACCATGTGAAATTGCCATTTTTACAGTTTAAAGGTGCCAAGTATCATCAAATTCCTATGGTTCAGCTTATTAGGCTGTCCTAATTACTGGCCACAGTGGGCCCCTCCCACAAGCTACACCTGTCCAGGAGCAACCTTAGTGAGGCCATCCAGCCAACCTTCAGTGGAGTGGTGGTCGTCAGGCAGAGAGTAAGGCGCATATATTTAGGCTTAGAGAAGCTGTGAGACTAAATCAAGTTCACACAGTTAGTGGAGAAACTGGAACATGAACACAAAGTATGTGGTTCTGTTATATCTGAACCATGGTATACGTGTGCCTAGCCAGTCACATGTATCTAGCCGTGAAGATACCTCACGTCCAAGGTAAGAGAAACCCAAGTAAGACGGTAGGTGTTGCGAGAGGGCATCAGAGGGCAGACACACTGAAACCATAATCACAGAAAACTAGTCAATCTGATCACATGGACCANTAATCACAGAAAACTAGTCAATCTGATCACATGGACCACAGCCTTCTCTAACTCAGTGAAACTAAGCCATGCCCTGTGGGGCCACCCAAGACAGGCGGGTCATGGTGGAGAGGTCTGACAGAATATGGTCTACTGGAGAAGGGAATGGCAAACCACTTCAGTATTCTTGCCTTGAGAACCCCATGAACAATATGAAAAGGCAAAATGATAGGATACTGAAAGAGGAACTCCCCAGGTCAGTAGGTGCCCAATATGCTACTGGAGATCAGTGGAGAAATAACTTTAGAAAGAATGAAAGGATGGAGCCAAAGCAAAAACAATACCTAGCTGTGGATGTGACTGGTGATAGAAGCAAGGTCCGATGCTATAAAGAGCAATATTGCATAGGAACCTGGAACATCAGGTCCATGAATCAAGGCAAACTGGAAGTGGTCAAACAGGAGATGGCAAGAGTGAATGTCGACATTCTAGGAGTCAGCGAACTAAAATGGACTGGAATGGGTGAATTTAACTCAGATGGCCATTATATCTACTACTGTGAGCAGGAATCCCTTAGAAGAAATGGAGTAGCCATCATGGTCGACAAAAGAGTCCAAAATGCAGTACTTGGATGCAGTATCAAAAATGACAGAATGATCTCTGTTTCCAAGGCAAACCATTCAATATCACAGTTATCCAAGTCTATGCCCCAACCAGTAACGCTGAAGAAGCTGAAGTTGAATGGTTCTGTGAAGACCTACAAGACCTTTTAGAACTAACACCCAAAAAAGATGTCCTTTTCATTTAGGGGACTGGAATGCAAAAGTAGAAAGTCAAGAAACACCTGAGGTAACAGGCAAATTTGGCTCTGGAATACAGAATGAAGCAGGGCAAAGGCTAATAGAGTTTTGCCAAGAGGACGCACTGGTCATAGCAAACACCCTCTTCCAACAACACAAGAGAAGACTCTACACATGGACATCACCAGATGGTCAACACCGAAATCAGATTGATTATATTCTTTGCAGCCTGCAGCCAAAGATGGAGAAGCTCTATACAGTTAGCAAAAACAAGACTGGGAGCTGACTGTGACTCAGATCATGAACTCCTTATTGCCAAATTCAGACTTAAATTGAAGAAAGTAGGGAAAACCACTAGCCCATTCAGGTATGACCTCAGTCAAATCCCTTATGATTATACAGTGGAAGTGAGAAATAGATTTAAGGGCCTACATCTGATAGAGTGCCTGATGAACTATGGACTGAGGTTCATGACATTGTACAGGAGACAGGGATCAAGACCATCCCCATGGAAAATAAATGGAAGAAAGCAAAATGGTTGTCTGGGGAGGCCTTACAAATAGCTGTGAAAAGAAGAGAAGTGGAAAACAAAGGAGAAAAGGCAAGATATAAGCATCTGAATGCAGAGTTCCAAAGAATAGCAAGGAGAGATAAGAAAGCCTTCCTTAGCAATCAATGCAAAGAAATAGAGGAAAACAACAGAATGGGAAAGACTAGAGATCTCTTCAAGAAAATTAGAGATACCAAGGGAACATTTCATGCAAAGGTGGGCTCGATAAAGGACAGAAATGGTCTGGACCTAACAGAAGATATTAAGAAGAGGTGACAAGAATACACAGAAAAACTGTACAAAAAAGATCTTCACGGCCAAGATAATCACGATGGTGTGATCATCACATAGAGCCAGACATCCTGGAATGTGAAGTCAAGTGGGCCTTAGAAAGCAGCACTATGAACAAAGCTAGTGGGGGTGATGGAATTCCAGTTGAGGTATTTCAAATCCTGGAAGATGATGCTGTGAAAGTGCTGCACTCAATATGTCAGCAAATTTGGAAAACTCAGCAGTGGCCACAGGACTGGAAAAGGTCAGTTTTCATTCCAATCCCAAAGAAAGGCAATGCCAAAGAATGCTCAAACTACTGCACAGTTGCACTCATCTCACACGCTAGTAAAGTAATGCTCAAAATTCTCCAAGCCAGGCTTCAGCAATTCGTGAACCATGAACTTCCAGATGTTCAAGGTGGTTTTAGAAAAGGCAGAGGAACCAGAGATCAAATTGCCAACATCCACTNGAGAGTTCCAGAAACACATCTATTTCTGCTTTATTGACTATGCCAAAGCCTTTGACTGTCTGGATCACAATAAACTGTGGAAAATTCTGAAAGAGATGGGAATATCAGACCACCTGAGCTTCCCCTTGAGATACTTTTATTCAGGTCAGGAAGCAACAGTTAGAACTGGACATGGAACAACAGACTGGTTCCAAATAGGAAAAGGAGTATGTCAAGGCTGTATATTGTCACCCTGCTTATTTAACTTATATGTAGAGTACATTATGAGAAACGCTGGGCTGGAAGAAGCACAAGCTGGAATCAAGATTGCCGAGAGAGAGATCAATAACCTCAGATATGCAGATGACACCACCCTTATGGCAGAAAGTGAAGAGAAACTAAAGAACCTCTTGATGAAAGTGAAAGAGGAGAGTGAAAAAGTTGGCTTAAAGCTCAACATTCAGAAAACGAAGATCATGGCATCTGGTCCCATCACTTCATGGGAAATAGATGGAAACAGTGGAAACAGTGTCAGACTTTATTTTTCTGGGCTCCAAAATCACTGCAGATGGTAATTGGAGCCATGAAATTAAAAGATGCTTACTCGTTGGAAGGAAAGTTATGACCAACGTAGACAGTATATTAAAATACAGAGACGTTACTTTGCCAACCAAGGTCTGTCTAGTCAAGGCTATGGTTTTTCCTGTGGTCATGTATGGACGTGAGAGTTGGACTGTGAAGAAAGCTGAGTGCCGGGAATTGATGCTTTTGAACTGTGGTGTTGGAGAAGACTCTTAAGAGTCCCTTGGACTGCAAGGAGATCCAACCAGTCCATTCTAAAGGAGATCAGTCCTGGAATTTATCTGGAAGGAATGATGCTGAAGCTGAAACTCCAGCACTTTGGCCACCTCAAGGGAAGAGTTGACTCATTGGAAAAGACTGTGATGCTGGGAGGGATTGGGGGCAGGAGGAGAAGGGGACGACAGAGGATTAGATGGCTGGATGGCATCATCGACTTGATGGACATGAGTTTGAGTGAACTCCGGGAGTTGGTGATGGACAGGGAGGCCTGGCGTTCTGCGATTCATGGGGTCGCAAAGAGTCGGACACGACTGAGTGACTGAACTGAACTACTGAGTATGTATTTCTTTGTGGTGTTGATTAACTTGTTTTTCCTACTTCTTACTACTCTCTGAGTTTTCTGGAAACTAGAGGTTAGTTTTAAAGGCTTAAATATCTTTAAGCATTCTTGATTTAAAAACGCGTCAGTTGGTGATGCTGCGTAATCTATCCCGATAGTGATGTTAGACTGATCAGGTGGTTCGGATGATAATGAGTAGTTTCATGTTTTTATGTCAGAGTTACCATATTGGCGAGAGGAATTTTAGTTGTTTGGGTGAAATATGATTAAGACTTGATTGTCATTTGAAGTGAAATCATCTCCTGACTTATTGGGTAGTAAAGGAGTTAGAAAATGTATCTAGAAAATCTCACTTCAAGGTGAGATTCTGCTGCTGCTGGTAAGTCACTTCAGTCGTGTCCGACTCTGTGCGACCCCATAGACGGCAGCCCACCAGGCTCCGCCGTCCCTGGGATTCTCCAGGCAAGAACACTGGAGTGGGTTGCCATTTCCTTCTTCAATGCATGAAAGTGAAGAGTGAAAGTGGAGTCGCTCAGTCGTAAATCATGACTATATTTACTTGGAATTGGTCATTCCGAACTGTTGAGTTTTGGGGGTTATGGGTTTTGTTTTTTTCTTAAAAAAGTTTTTTTTTGGCTATACTGAGTGGCACAGGGATATTTGTTTCCCGACCAGGGATTGAACCCTTGCCCCCTTCATTGGAAACTCTTGAGTCTTACCGCCAGGGAAGTCCCAATTCTATTTCTTTACATGCCAGATTTTTTTTTTTTTTGAAATACTGGTGTTTCTAAAAATGTTCTATGCATGAACTTCTAGGGAAGTTCAGTTTGGTAGGAGAGACTGACATCTAAGTATATACTTAGTGTGCAGTATAAGTTCTGTGATATACGTACAAAATTTGCAAAGTACTATGAGAGCATGGAGAAAGGGAATGACTCTGTCTGGGGAAATTGAGTAAGGTTACACAGAAGATCACTCTTGAGCTAGGTCTTGGAGGCAGAATTTGCCAAGACAGAAAGAAAAATAACATGCATATCAGTGATTACACCATAAAGTGTTAAAAGCTTGGTGCGCTCAAGCACCAGTTGGTTTGGTGATCTTACTATCTATTCCCCCTTCTTCTGGAAACAGCATTCTGATTTCACCTTTGAAGCTACTCTTCTTTCATTGGATACCTCTTGGTGGAAGTTTTAATTGAAAGCTCCTGCTTCCTTTGGTTAATTAAAGTGTTTCACTCTTTCTGGATAACACATAATTAGCCAATCACATGCTATCCCCTGGCCTGTAAATCTGGTACTGGAGCCTGAGTGATTCATCCTAGCGAAAGTATTATGAAGAAATCTTTCATTAATTCCTGCCACCTAGATCTTTGGGGTTGCTTTAATCCTGATTTGTTCATAGATCTCATTCTTTAGCTTTTCCTTTGGTTCTTTGAATTTTTCTATATTTTTCCAGTAACTTCTCTTCTGTCTTCTTGCTTCCCTTTTATATCTTAAATTAACTGAAGTTTTTATATTTTTTTTGTTTGCAACATATCTCTAATTTAAGGTGATGATTGTCCTGGTTTGGTGAGGACTGAGAAAGTTCTCAGGATACAGGACTTTCAGCATTGAGACCAGGAAAGTCCTGGGCAAACCTTAAACCTTAAGATTGGGTACTCTTAACTGAAACAGTTTAGGAGTAGGGATAATGAATTTGGGGAGTCAAACATTGTTCAGATGGAAATACTCAGTATGTAGCTGAAAATCACCTGTACAGAACTAGCTTGCTTCACTTATTTCAGTCAGCAGTTATCTGAATTCTGAACTAAGTGTGAGGGATAAAACAATGAAAATATTGATAATGAATTATTGTTGAGCATTTACTATGTATAGGAGACTCTGCTTATAAGAATAATCGTAAATAACCCTCACAAAATTGCCATTATACAGATGAAGAAAATGAGTTGTCATTCATTTAAGAAGATACAACTAGGAGGAGGCAGAGCTTACATTCAGTTTTAGATTTCCTAATTGAAAATCCTGTGCCCCTTAACGGCCGTTCTCCTACTTTGCCTCAGGGTCCCTGCTTGAGGAAGACTAGTATGGAAACAGTGTAAAAGGAAACAAATGAAATTACATGGAGAATACACTGGGCACAGGGGACGAGGGTAGGTGAGTCAGGAGAGGCTTCATGCAGATGCTTAGGCTGCTTAAGCTGAAGCTAGAACAGTGTGTAGTTATTTGGTAGTAAATCTTGGGTGGTCCTGAAAGTAATAGACAGCAGCATATGCTCTGGGGAGCTAAACTCGTTTAGTATTTCTTATAGGTGGCGTGATTAGAAAGCTGGAAAAGATAGGCTGGGGCCAGACTGAAAAAGGCTTCCCTGGTGACTCACTGGTACAATCCGCCTGCCAGTGCCGAAGACCCAGGTTTATCCCTGGGTCGGGACGATCCCCTGGAGAAGCAACCCACTCCAGGATTCTTGCCTGGGAAATTCCATGGACAGAGGAGCTTGGTGGACTACAGTCCACGGGCTCACAAGAGTTGGTCGTGACTTAGGGACTAACAACAGCAAGATTGTGAAAAGGCTTTATTGTGAGGTAAATTTTACTTGGGAAGCGAGTTTTGTGCATTGAGAAGGATTGCTTTGTTTGTACCATAGGAGATGGATTGGTGAGAATGGGAAGAGAACTTGGAAGGAATAGGTAGAAAACTCTCAAGGGTCTCAGAGACTGATTGTCTGACTGATAGCACTGGCATGGGTGGCAAAGGCAGCAAGTTGTCAGGACTGTTTTCCTTCTAGAAGAGAGGTTAGTAAACTTTTTCTGTGAAGGGCCATAATGGTTTTAAAAGCCTAAATACTTTGGGCTTTGAGTGCCATAATGTTTATGTCACAAGTGTTCGACTCTGCCGTGAGTGTGAAAGCAGCCACAGATGATAGGAAACAAAGCTTATTTACAAAACTGAGCAGAGGGCTGATTTGGCTCACAGGCCCTAGTTTGCCTACCCCCTATTCTAGGACGATGTGGCAAAAATTTGGAAAATAATTCACACGGTGATTAGAGTGTTTAAGGTAATGTATTAATAGATATGGGCTCATAGGGATAAGAATAAAAGAGGACTGGAAGCAAAGAACCCCAGGAATCACATCATTTTAGAGGACTAGTGAAATTGCCACTGAAGAAGGAGTCTGCCGGAGACTTACAGCAAAGTGTGGCATCAGAACTCTAGGGGACAAGAGTCTCCTGAAGGAAGGATGTCAGTTGCAGTATTAAATGCTGCAGAGGACAGGTATGATGAGGACCTGAAATAAGCTCTTCATTGTCATTGGAGCCTAGTTATTCAGTGGAAAACTCCGAGAGTGGTCGAGGCTGGGAACTAGATTATAATAGGGTGAGAAGTGAGTTAGAGATGTAGTAGATAGAATCAGTCAGTAGAAACTCAGTTTAAGAAACTTGGTGCTCATGGGAAGGAGGGACCACAGGTCATCTTGAGGAGGCAGTATGGGTAAAAGAATTATTTCCGTTGTTTCTCAGTTGTTGAGAAGTGTGGGATTGGCTACTGTTTGTAGGCTACATGGAAGAAACCTGAGCAAAAGAGATTTAAGGACCTAACTAGCTAGAAAAGTAATGAATGATTGAGTCGGGCATACTGGGGAGCCATTAGGAGATGAATAGATGCATATTGTGGTTAGGTTTGGAAGGGCTCTCAGCTGGAAAGGACTTGGCAACTAGAGCTAGGAGTGAGGATGGGCTGCAGAAGGGTGGAGCAGATTACGGCTGATGGCCTGTGTTTTCTTTACAAAGTTACCTCCAGAGAATAGAGCCTAAGAGAGGTAATACTTGAGGTTAAAGATTTTGGGGGAGTGCAGACTACCTGGCAGTGAAGGCCTAGCTGAGATAAGTACAGTCTTCCCTTGGTATTGCAGGGAATTGCTTCTAGGAGCTCCCTGAGATAGCCGAATCCCTGAATACTCAAGTCCCTTTGTAAAATGGCAAATGTAGTAAATGAGTACATTTGGCCCTTAGAATCCAGGCAGACCGATGGTACTATAGTGTATTTTGGTAACAGTTGTGAACAGTTTTCAGTTGATTGTGTCAGATTTAGCTACGAAAGCATCCTGAGTTATAGTTAGAATTGTTAGTTAAGCCAAATATAAAGTGTAGAAATCATACTCACTCGAATCATTAAAAAACTGAACTAACAAGATGCAGAAATTGAGTCTGAACCATTTCTCCCACAGATATGGAAGCTGGGGGTGTAGAGAAATAGGGCATGTTGTTCACTCACCTAGCTGATAACCAGGTTTTCTGATTCCAGTACTTGGGTAACACAACATGCTTAAAAACAAAATCTGTATTTTAGAAAACTTTAAAACATGCAATAGTAGAGAGAATAGTTATGGAACTCCTGTATACCAAGGTAAAACAGTTAATAATTTTGGCCAGTCTTATTTCGTTTATATTCTTACCCATTCTACCCTTCCCTGGAATATTTTGAAGCAAATTCCAGATATCCTGTTTTGTTTATCAGTATTTAACATGATCATGAACTCCTTATTGCAAAATTCAGGCTTAAATTGAAGAAAGTAGGGAAAATCAGTAGGCCATTCAGCTTTGATCTAAATCAAATCCCTTATGATTATACAGTAGAGGTGATGAATAGATTCAAGGGATTAGATCTGTCAAGGGATTAGATCTGTTGGGGTGCTTGAAGAACTATGGAAGTTGATACCATTGTACAGGAGGCAGTGACCAGAACCATCCCAAAGAAAAAGAAATGTAAGAAGCAAAGTGGTTGTCGGAGGAGGCCTTACAGTTAGCTGAGAAGAGAAGAGAAGTGAAAGGCTAAGGAGAAAGGGATAGACCCATCTGAATGCAGAGTTCCCAGAGACTAGCAAGGTGAGATAAGAAAGTGAACAATGCAAAGAAATAGAGGAAAACAATAGAATGGGAAAGACTAGAGATCTCTTCAAGACAGTTGGAGCTACTAAGGGAACATTTCATGCAGAGATGGGCTCAATAAAGGCCAGAAGTGACACGAACCTAACAGCAGCAGAAGAGATTAAGAAGAGGTGGCAAGAATACACAGAAGAAGAACTGTACAAAAAGATCTTCATGACCCAGATAACCGCGATGGTGTGATCACTCACCTAGAGCCAGACATCCTGGAGTGTGACGTCAAGTGGGCCTTAGGAAGCATCACTACAAACAGAGCTAGTGGAGGTGATGGAATTCCCATTGAGCTTTTTCACATCCTGAAAGATGATGCTGTGAAAGTGCTGCACTCAATATGCCAGCAAATTTGGGAAACAGCAGTGGCCACAGGACTGGAAAAGGTCAGTTTTCATTCCAAAGAATGCTCAAACTACCACACAATTGCACCCATCTCACAGGCTGGCAAAGTAATGCTCAAAATTCTCCGAGCCAGGCTTCAACAGTACATGAACCGTGAACTTCCAGATGTTCAAGCTGGGTTTAGAAAAGACAGAGGAACCAGAGATCAATTCTCCCCTACCAGCTGGGTGTCCTAGAGTTCAACTAAGTTCTGATGCCACCTACCTGGAGATAGCCTCAGATTCCATGGGCTTCCCTGGTGGCTCAGAGGGTAAAGAATCTGCCTGCAATGCAGGAGACCTGGGTTTGACCCCTGGGTTGGGAAGATCCTCTGAAGAATGGCTACCCACTCCAGTATGCTTGTCTGAAGAATTCCGTGGACAGGGGAGCCTGGTGGGCTACAGTCCTTGAAGTTGCAAAGAGTCTGGCACAACTGAGTAACTAACACTTTCACTTCACTTTCACTTCCAGTTTCCACAGGTCATTGATTTGGTACAAGACTGCTCCCCACCCTCATCCCTGCATGTTTTCTATTCACCTGGCCACAAAACTTGTGTTGGAATATTTTGGCATACAGAACCCAGAAAACATTTTAGTTACTAGATTATTGGTTTCGTATGAAAGGATATAACTCTGGCACAGCCAAAGGTGAGAGATGCATTGGAAAGGTCTAGGGGAAAGGAGTAGACCTTCCATGGTCTCTCAGAGCACACGGGTCTCCAGCTCCCCATGTATTCACCAGCCTGGAAGCTCTCCAGACCCTGGCTTTTTATGAGAACATGATTAAATCATGGACCATTGATGATGGTACTGGATCTCCACCCCTCCACCCTCCCTGGAGTTTGAGGGGTGGGGCTAAAATTTCCAACCCTCCAATCATCGGTCTCGCATCCAGCCCTCAACCTTAGGTTACCTGCACATCATTAATATAACTAAAGACACCTTTACTGCTCTCTTCAGTCTTCAGCTGTGTCCAGCTCTTTGTGACACTATGGATTGTAGCCCGCCAGGCTCCTCTGTCCATGGGACTCTCTAGACAAGAACACTAGAGTGGGTTGCCGTGCCCTCCTCCAGGGAATCTTCTGAGCCAGGGATTGAACCCTATCTCTTTTGTCTCCTGCACTGGCAAGCAGGTTCTTTACCAGTAGCGCCACCTGGGAAGCCCACTTCATGCTCTCTTAGGAATTTCCAAGAGTTTTAGGAACACTGTATGCCAGGAGCAGTAGGTAAAGACCAAGTATATATTTCATAGTATAAAATCACCATATCATAGTCAGATATATTATTATACTTAAAGAGCCCAGAATAATTATACTCAGTTAAAAACACACTTTTGATATGAAATTTCAAAGTAAAAATACCCAGTATTATACCACAGATTTATAGACCAAAAGGAACCTTCTTGGTCAGTTGTTTGGGGTTGGGATGTGACATAGGAAAGTAATAATATTTTTAATAATTTTTTTTCCTCTTTTCAACTAAAAAGAAAAGTAGAGGAATAATCTTCTCTGTTTCAAAATAGGTTGATAATAGCAGCTATTAACTTTTAACTTCCAAAGATGGTATATAGATTATTATGGAATGAGGAAACTTTATGGAAAGAAAGGTTTTTTCATATTTTCAGTATTTTAATAGTGAATTTTTTTTAAATGAAAATTACTCCAATGCATCTATACATTATAAGAAAGATGTTGAAACGCTTTGTGTCTCTGAAATAGCCTTTGATATATTCTGATTTATTATTCCTTGAATGCAAACACACACATGCACACACACAGAAGTTTTCTTATTAAATATAGAAGCATTAAATCACAGAGAGTCAAGTGGGACAGCAGTGAACTTGGGTTATGGCCCTTTTCTTCGTCAGAATAGTGTATGGTTGCTCTTTGCATTCCCTACCTCAGAATTGCAGAGGTAAAGATTCAGTATTCCAAACATCTTTGTAGTGTTTCCAGAGGATATTCGGGTTGACACTGTTGTCATTTTTCTTTAGTTAGGATAGCAGTAGAGAGACCGAGAGAGAAAGCTGAACAGAGTATGGAGGAAGGTGGCTGGACCGGCATTGAAATAATTAGGTTGCGTAGTCGGACACGACTGAGCGACTGAACTGAGCTGAACTGATAGTACATCTATGAGTTCCTCTCAAAAATTCAGATGTGCAGGAAGAAAGTAGGTAGCCTGAAAAGGATGATCGTGTTGGCTAAGTGTTGGTCTGTGCATAGACAGTACAGATGCGTACGTAGGTGATAGCCTAGATGCTCGATAGTGCATGGTGTGTGTAGCAGAGAGCCATGGGCTGTGCTGCACTGTGCATGGACTGCGGCACCTTCTTGTGAATTTGAACTAATTTTGTTAACTTGAATCTGGTTCTGTGAGTGTCATGTATATGTATATCTTAGTTTTGGAGTAATGTATAATTAGGAATATTTATTGAGACCTTTTTTCTTTTTAAAATTTGCAAAAATAAATTTTTAATAACTAGCAACTGGTGTTTTAAACAAAACCATAAGAAGTAGAATATTTTGGGANTTAATTTGTGTACTAATTTATATTAGTAGTTAATTATTCACTTGGTAGTAAATATATTCTACTTACTATTAAAAATTAAATATATTTTAAAGGAGAAGATGAAATATAAACCATGATTCTAAATATTAAGGCTCTCATACTATTTAATAATAAAATGCAAACTCATTCTTGTATGAGAATAAATTCTCATTGCCCAAAATCCTTTGGTATGAGTGACAATTTAAAATACTTCCTAATCTCCATGGACAATTTAAAGTTACTGTTATGGTCTGTGGCTGGTAGCAGCAGTATTTTCAGTATTGTGCTGAATTCTGGGAACATTGTTTTTGATTGGAATAAAAGAGTTGATACTTGGATGTTAAGAGTTCTGTAGTAAACGGGCATTTTCTTTTGTTTTCTAAGTTTTATGAATGTAGGGCTCATGCAAACTAACATTTTTGTGTATCCTTTGAAACTTTGGGAAACTGGGATAATTGAGTGTTGAGCTAAATTAATCAAATTTTGGAATACAGAGGGAGAAAGTACCTGGACCATACACTGATATGGTGAAGTGCAAACAGCATTGTCAGTGAATGTGACTCAACACAAGTTCAAATTTAATGTTAGTTATTCAAAGTGAAATGAAGTGAGAGTCACTCAGTCCTTGGAATTCTCCAGGCCAGAATACTGGAGTGGGTAGCCTTTCCCTTCTCCAGGGGATAGTTATTCAAACTACCTTTTAAAAGAAGTTCTAAAAAAGATTTATTTATTTATGGTTGTACTCAGGCTTTCTCTAGTTTTGGCAAGCAGGGCCTACTCTGCAGCTGCTGCTAGGGCTTCTCGTCGAGAGCCTCGGCTTCAGGGCACCGGCTCAGTTGTCATGATGCACAGGCTTGGTTGCTTCTAGGCGTGTGGGATCTTCCTGGACCAGGGATCTAACCCGTGTCTCTTGCAGTGGCAGGTGGATTCTTAACCACTGGACCACCACGCAAGCCATACTTTTTTATTTTGGTATTATGGAGTAGAGGGAAGTAAAACTGAATGAAACAAGTTCTCTGCCTTCAAAGGCAATTTAATCTAAGAAATAAATTCAGCTGTTGTTAACTATAAGATTGTGATTGTTTAATAAAAGTAAGGGTGGTTTGGGTACACAGGAGGGACAGGCGAACACTGGCCTTAAAAGACTTGACAGAACTTCACAGTGGAGATGGCATGAATGTTTCCTGGTTTGCACAAGATGTGTAGGTTAGATATATGTTTAGCAGAAAGAGTTTTGTTTAATTAAGCTAATTTCTTGATGACAGTGTACGTGTGACCCTCCCTCTAGTTTGTTTCAGTGGCCCCGAGTGTCAGCATGGAGGTCTGTTCTATCAGTGTTTCTCGTCTGTCGTGTTGTCCTAGGGGTGCCAGCTAGGGATCTGGGTGGTGGAGCCCTTGTGGGCCTATCCCTTAATCTCAGTGCTTTGCAAATATGTTTCGTGTGTGTGTGTGTGTGTGTGTGTGCGTGTGCGCGCGCGCGGCTGTTTCGTGTGTGTGTGTGTGTGTGTGTGTGTGCGCGCGCGCGCGCG
>SJYQ01000500.1:65872-127310 GCA_006410935.1 Redunca redunca | reverse complement strand
TGTTTCGTGTGTGTGTGTGTGTGTGTGTGCGCGCGCGCGCGCGCGCGGCTGTTTCGTGTGTGTGTGTGTGTGTGTGTGTGTGTGTGTGTGTGTGTGTGCGCGCGCGCGCGCGGGGCTGTACGTGCCATAATGTGAAGGAGGCTGGGAAGCACTGTTTTAGATTTCTTACTATTCCTCTTCTGGTAAGAAGTTCTTTGGTATATAGTTTTGTTTTTGTAAAAACAGCTAGAATAGTTTCACAATAAGAACACATACTGGATAAATGATATTAGGTACCGGTGCAGACAGAATCTTCTAGTAAACCAGATATTATTAGTTCCATGCAGTGATTAGGGGGCCCTACCAGGTTTTTAATTCTCAGCTTTGTATTTATGAACATGATAGCATTAAGATTTGATGTTTGTGGTCATGGCCACACTTTAAATAAATGTGACCAAAATACAGTATCCCTCCATATGCTTTTCTTCTGGTAAACATAGTAGGTATTGGACCTATTTCGGAGAAAACTATACTCCTCTCAGCAGGACAGGTACTTTGGAGGAAGGGAAGTTGGGCAGATTTGCTTAGGGTAGGGACAGCCTTGAGAGGAAGTCCAGAGCTCTCTTCCAGTAAGAGGCAGAAAAGGGAGAAAGCAGAAAGGAAAATTCTGAACTTACAACCTGGAAGAAAGCAGGCATCTGGACCCCCAGTCCTAGGTGTTACGCCCTAGTTGTGACTGCCTGGAGCTGTTGAATTCTGGGTAGAACTGTTCTGATTTGGGGGGCTAGTGTGACTTGAAATACACCCCCCCCGTATTAAAGAGGAGGAATTAGGGTCCCAACTTTCTTATCAGTGAAAGGGACTAAGATATGGTAGCAAAGGGATAGTTTTGGTGCTGCAGGCTTTCAGAGTACAGTTACTTGTTGCTTGTTTTGTTTTGTGTTGGTGAAGTAGAACATACCTGGTGTCTGGAAGGTAGTTTTGGGATCTTGAGAATAAGAAAAGATTAAAGAACAGACCATACCAGCACTCTTTTAAGCTGGAGTATTGTCTTTAGGTGGGATAAAATATGTATCAGAATTTATGGTTTCTCTGCAGCTAGGGAGCCAGCCTACATTCAGCCTGGAAGTTGTTCTTTTCCAGCATACATGTAAGATGCTATTAATGGCCTTTCACCATGAAGATAATTTTATGTGCTGGTATTTAAATTCTAAGTAGTTTGTTTTTAATTACTATTATAGAAAGATGAAATATTTCCAATTTTGAGTGCTCCCTCTAGACAGGAAAGAAACCGGGAAGTCCTTTTATTCCAAAATTGAAATGAAATAAATCTATTACTGGTAATGTTCAGATACCAAAAATAATCTTAAATCTCCTAAGAAATTCAGTAATAGAGGTACTAGAGAAAGACTGTAAAATAAATATTTTTAAATGAATGAATCATATAAGGAAGAATCAGAAGCAGAAGGGGAAAAAAAAACCCAAGATACTACCAGAGTAGATCAGGCATACTTGAAAAGGACTTAATGTAGCTAGAAATGAAAGGGGAAGAAAAAATCAGTGACATTAGGTACTCAGTGGACAGAAGTGACAGGATTTAAAATTGGAAATGCTTATTACAACCTATAGAAAAAGGAAAGAGGACATAGATGACTGCTTCCTTAGTGATACAAACTGTGCCAGGTTCTTCTGTTAATGTTTATCTCATTTAATTCTCAGAACCACTTTTTGAAGTAGTTTTAATATCCCACTTTTAAAGAGCGCTGTCGTTTACAGATAAGGTAAAAACAGTAGGTGAAGCAAGATCAGTGAGGAAAATGATTAACTGTTCTGAATATGCTAAGGAATTTGTGGGGTGTTTGCTGAAGTGATCCAGAAGACTCTTAGCTCAGGGGAGAGATCTGGAATTAAAGTTTTAAGCTGCTTCATTTCCCAGGGTTGTTGGACTTGCAGAATATACCAAAATCTGTTTATTTCTTAACACAGTTGTTTATTTAAAGGATGCTGGCTAAAGGGAACTATAGTTGAAGGGATGACTCAAGTCTGACATCGAAATTTACTGTCTGTGTTGGCCATCTTTCCTTCTCTGAAAATAAGCCTCCTTTCAGATATTCCCTCCTTGCCCCCATCATACATTTTATTCATTTCTCATGTGTAGCAGCTTAAAAAATTTTAGTTGTGCATGTAAACTGTCATCAGCTGATGAGAATAGTTTTTAATGTTATTTTAAACTAATCTGAAGTTTTCTTGGGGGATTATGCTTGAAATGAGGTCTTCACATATGATTAGTAGTACTGTTTTAACAATTGATCAATCAGAGTACTAGTTTATTAATTAAGACTGTGTGGCACTGGTACAAGGAAAAACATACAGATCAATGGAATATAATTTAGAATCCAGCAGTAAACTTACATTTACAGTAAATTGGTTTTCAACAAGGGTGCGAGTGCTGTTCAACAGCGGGGGAAATGGTCTTCAATAAAAAATATTGGGACAGCTGAGCTGGATATCCTCAAATCAAGGAATGAAGTTAGGCCTCTGCCTCACACTCTTAACTTAGGTGGATCAAAGACCTTTATGTCGCTTCAGTCATGTCTGACTCTGTGCGACCTCATATATGGCAGCCCACCAGGCTCCACCGTCCCTGGGATTCTCCAGGCAAGAACACTGGAGTGGGTTGCCATTTCCTTTTCCAATGCACGAAAGTGAAAAGTGAAAGTGAAGTTGCTCAGTCGTGTCCGACTCTTAGCGACCCCATGGACTGCAGCCTACCAGGTTCCTCTGTCCATGGAATTTTCCAGGCAAGAGTACTGGAGTGGGTTGCCATTGCCTTCTCCTATGTAAAAACTAACATATTAAAAAAACTTCAGGAGAAAAAGGTAGGTGTAAATCTTTGTGACCGTAGATTGGGCATTAGTTTCTTGATGACAACATCAAAAGAACAAGCAACCACATAAAAAATAAATAAACTGAACTTCATTAAAATTAAATATTTATGCTTCAAGGGAGATCATCAAGAATGAAAAGAAGCCCACAGAAGGATAGAAAGTATTTGCAAATCCTCTCTGAGGATCCTCTTTGAGGATTTATAAGGGACTTATATCGAGAATATATAAAGCACTCTTAAAACTTAATAATAAAAGACCAGCCCAATTCAAAAGTAGACAATAGACTTGAATAGACATTTCTCTAAAGGAAGTGTGGCCAATAAGCAAAGAGATGCTAAACATCATTGGTTACAGTGAGATGCCATTTCATGAAACCCACTAGGATGGCTAAAATAATAAAAGCAGATTATAACAAATATAGTTGAGAATGTGGTGAAATGGAAACCCTCATCACTGTTGGGATTGCAAATTGGGCTTCCCTGGTGGCTCAGATGGTAAAGAATCTTCCTGTAATGCAGGAGATGAGGGTTCAAACCTTGTTGAAGGAAGATCCTTTGGTGAAGGGAAAGACTACATACTCCAGTATTGTTGCTTGGAAAAGTCCATGGACAGAGGAGCCTGGCAAGCTTTTACAGTCCATGCGGTCACAAAGAGTTGTACACGACTGAGTGACTAACACTGTCTCTTATACCTGCTGTAGAAAACAGTTTGGCAGCCTCTAAAGGTTGAACATTGAGTTACAGTATGATCCGGCAATTCCATTCCTAGTTTTATACTTCAAAGAAGTAAAAACATGTTTCTCCACAAAACTTACTCGTCATAGGAAAGTAGTGAAAGTGAAAGTCGCTCAGTTGTGTCCAACTCATTGCAGTCCCATGGACTGTATAGTCCTGAATAGTCCTGGATTCTCCAGGCCGGACTACTGGAGGGGGTAGAAGTAATCCAAGTGTCTTATCAGCTGATGAGTGGATAAAGAAAATGGGGAATATATCCTTACAGTGGAGTGTTATTCAGCAACAAAAGGAAAGAAGTACTGATAAAAGGAAACAACATAAATAAACCTTGAAAACATGCTAACTGGAGAAACCACCCACCAAAAAAGGCATATACTGTATCATTCCCTTTATATGATCATTTATATTCCAGAAGAGACAAATCTTTAGAGGCAAGAATAGGTTAATGTTGAAAAGGACTGAAGTGAGAGTTGGATAGAATCAGGAGGTAACTGCTCAAGGAAATAAGGTCTCTCTTTGTAGTGATGAAAATACTCCAGGGACTTCCCTGGTGGTCCATTAGTTAGAACTCTCTGCTTCCACTGCAGAGGGTGTGGGTTCGATCCCTGATCAGGTAGCTAAGGTCCTGCAGCCCACATGGTGTGGCCAAAATTTTTTTAAAAAAAGAAAATGCTCTAAATTTGATTTTGGTGATGGTTGCACAACTCTGATTATACTAAAAACTGTTGAATTTGTACACTTTAAATGGCTCAGTTATGGGCGTGTGAATGATATCTCAATGTTTTGTAACAGCCACCACCAGAGGAACAATGGTTGCACTGTGGAACCTAGACTGTATGCAGGCAGGCAGAACAATATATTGTACTATTTTAAACACCAGACAAAAACATTTTCCTATAAAGATTAACTGGATGTTTCCTAATACAAATGTTTATAACCTTGCTGAAAAGTTACACACCATACAGGTTTCAGAATTCATCAATAAACAAACCCAGATGATTCAGAGTTAATAATATAAAGTTGGTAACTGAAGCCATGGAAATACAATATTCTAGAAGGGGTTTGTGGAGGAAGTAGATGAATGGCCTGCAAGGTTGTAGACAGAGCCTACAGGGAGAGCACCGTAGAGGGACAGGGACGGAGGCCGTGGAGGAGGACGGCATGGGGTCAGGGGAGTGAGAGTGAATGGTGACAGTGTGTTCCTGCAGAGGCGCCACAGATGGCTGTGTCAGGAATAGAAGATGCTGATGATGTTTGCAAAAGCTGCGTTGTTAGTGAAGTTTTTTGAAAGCTGGCTAAGTGAATGGAGTGAAGAAGTGGAAAACGCTGTTAACTGTTCCTTCAAGAATTTTGGCTGAAGGAAGACAGTTGTCAAAAGAAAATGTAGATTGAGGAAGAGCTTTTTTTTTTTTGTCCCCCCAAATAAGATGAGAGAGACTCGAACAAACTCATAATGATGCGAAATAGAGTTTGGAAAAATGGACAAGCGGGTAACTGATGAAGAAAGACCCTGTGGTTGTGATAGGATGAAAGGAAAGAAAGTTTGAGGATGCAGTTGATTGGGGATGGAATTGAGATTTGGAGGTGCAGTGCATGATAGGAAGTTGAGAGAATTGCTACCATCTCATGGTTCCTGTTTTCTTAATAAATAGAGAGCCTGGTTTTCTTCAGAGAGGAAGGAGAATATGGAAAAGGGGTCTTGGGGATAGTAGCTTTTTTGTGCAAAAGCTACCTAAGGAAGGCGGGAAAACTATCTAAACAGCTAGCATTGAGAGTTTAACTGAGATTATAGACCTGGAATCGGTAATACCCATATTGGAGGCTGAGGTTTGTTTTTGTTTTGTTTTTTTCTCTTGCAGGGCTTGCTAGCCTGGCTTTTGGAGTAAGACTTAAAGTGAGTCAAGTTTAGCTTTTTATCAGGGCAACAGGATAGAAATACAGGGGGCAGAGGTGTTGAAGTATGAGGACTATGTAAGAAGGAAGCAAAACAGGAAGGGGTTAATAAAGTGGGAAAAATCAAGGGCTGAGGGTCTAAAGTAATTTCTGTGGATCTAGGGCAGTCTGTCCAGTGACTAATGAATGGGGAGTTGTCTGTGCCTTAGTTGGATCTTTGGAGTGTTTTGCTGCTAGGGTCAGAGATTCTTCAAATTAGAGGTCAGTGTACATGTATTTAAGGGAAAGTCTACCCATTTCATGTTAAAATGTTGAATATTCCAGAGTTTATGAATGGAGTGTAAAGCATCCCAGATTCATCCTAATTGGACTGGCAGACCTGTGGTTGGCTCTTGATGAAAGGATTGCTGGAAACTTAGGGAAAAGAAGAGCTGGGGAGCCCCAGGAGCGGGCTGTTAGAAGGGTTGGTGAAGGTCCCAGGGATGTGGTCAGGACGTGGTTTGGAGAGGAAAACTGAATCAGCTTCTCATCTTTGCTGATTCTAAGGGCGCTGGTGACAGAAATGAAAATGGGCACAGAGTGATGTGGGGAATGAGGTAAGTTCTCCACAGCTCCGCAGAAGCAGTGGTCTTGAAGCGTATGGAGGTAGATGAGACATTGACTCTGACACAGGTGGAACATGGGGACATCGTTAGTAATGACGATGGTAGCTAATGTTCTTGCGGGCTTTCTGTGCCAGGCACTGTCCCCATTATGCAAACTTTTAACATGAACTTGACTCATTTCTTGATATAATCCTATGAGGCATTGTTGTCATCATTTTATAGATAAAGAAGCAAAGATGGAGAGGCCAGTAACATTTCAAAAATATCATCTGGTTTGCATGGGGGAGCCTGAATTTAAACCTAGACCACTGACTCCAGAGCAGATATTTCTAACCACTGTGCTGTGCCAGTATAGGACAGTGCTCTAATGTAATTTGTGTAATATGTAGTCAGTGTGTGTTGAATAATTTACATGAAACCTTAGAGGAAAATTGTTTGGTATGATATGGATACTTTCTAATTTAGTGATAATTTTGTTGGTTATTTTATGAGAGAATTAACCAAGAGCAGTGGTTAAGAGTGTGGTTCCAGCAGCATCAGTATCATCTGGGATCTTGTTGGAAACAAATTCTTAACCCTTACCCCAGCTCTGCTGCTTGAGAAATCTGGGAGCAGAGCCCAGCAGTCTGTTGGTTTTTTTCCTGGCCTCACGGAGTCTTCATTGTGGCGCTCGGGTGCAGTGAGCGGGGCTGCTCTCTGGTTGCGGTGTGCAGGTTTCTGATGGCGGTGGCTTCTCTGTTGCAGAGCACGGGCTCTGGGGCGTGAGGGCTCAGTAGTTGCCGCTTGAGGTCTCAGTAGTTGCCGCTTGAGGGCTCAGTAGTTGTGGTGCAGGGGCTTAGTTACCCCAAGGCATGTGGAATCTTCCCAGACCAGAATGGAACCCCCGTCTCCTGCATAGGCAGGCAGATTCCCAACCACTGGACCACCAAGGAAGTCCCAGTTTGTGTTTTAACAAAGCTTGTTTATTTTACTGCAGGCTAAAAATCTGAGAGCTACTAACCCAGAGCAGAGCATTGTATCAGAAGGTAAATTAGAATTTGGATTAGCCTTAAATGATACTGAGATTGTCAGTGTTTTCTGGATCACATTCTGAGGATTGAAATCTGATGCGGATTTATTAGCATTAGATAATCCCTGGTGGCTCAGATGGTAAAGCATCTGCCTACAAGGTGGGAGACTGGGTTCAATCCCTGGGTCAGGAAGATCCGCTGGAGGAGGAGATGACAACCCACTCCAGTAGTCTTGCCTGAAAAATCCCATGGACAGAGGAGCCTGGTAGGCTACAGTCTACGGGGTTGCAAAGATTGGGACGTGACTGAGTGACTTGACTTTCACTTTTCACTTTCATACTCTGACTGCAGTTTGATATGTTGATTCTACTGGTCACAAGTGACACGGGAAGCAAAATGTCAGTGGATCACAGCCGTTGACAGCTCACAGTGCTTGGTGGTATATCAGTAGTGCTATTTTCTTTAAACATTTAAAAAATTGTGTAACATTTGATATACAAAAATAGATAATGTAGATATGTTTTGAAGAAATAATAAAACAAATATCTGTGAATCCAATACTAAGTTTAAGAACCAGAAACAGAAGCTATCTCTCTGATCACATCCCTAGCTTCTATCAGAAGTAAATCCACAGTCTAAGTAGTGACATGCTTGTCTAATTCTTCTGCCGCTGTGCCGCCCAGGACTGGGCTGAGGGACTTGTACCCTGACTTTGGGCTTCTGGGTTGTAATGAAAGTGCATGTGTGACACCAGAGCCAGAGCATGTATTTCATCCCACATACACACATACACACACACATACACACACATATATAAAGTAATCCACTGTCATAAATGTGTGTAAATCATTACTTCGCTTTTCCTGAGTATCGTGCATGTCTGTATCCTGAAATAACATGGTATTTACTTTTGCTTGCTTTTTTTATAGTATGAAATATTCATACTGTATAATGTGGAAAATAGATTTTGAGTTGTTCATGTAATGTTAACAGCCCTAGATTCATTTGTGTAGCTGTGGTTCATTCATCCTCAGTGCTGAGTAATGATTGCCTCACAATTCATTTATTTTCCTTTTAATGAACATTTGAGTTGCTTTCAGTATTTTTGTTTCTTGCTGTTATAAACCAATGATGGCAGAATCCACTTATATTTGTCTCGTGATGAGTATATGCAAGAGCTTCTGTAGGATTTATACCTTGAAATAGAATTGTTGTGTACTTGAGTATTTTCATCTTTACCATATTTTTAAAATGCCGAATTTTCTCCCCAATATGATTGTACCAACTCAGCAGGTGCTCTACATCTTCATGAACACTTGGTGATATAATACCTACTAACGTTTTGGCAGTCTAAAGTGCAGAAAGGTATCTCACTATACTCTTAGTTTGTATCTTCCTACGTGATGAGCTTGACCATCGTTTCATGTTGACTGTTGTTTCGTCGTCTGTGAAATGCCTTGTCTTTCTCCTGTTTTGTCTATTGTCTTTTGTATGAGTACTTTGTATATTCTGGATATTTATTGTTTAGTATTCATGCTCCAGGTTTCTTTCCAGTTTGGCTTCTCTTTTCACTTTCTGTGTGACATCTTTCAAAGACCAGAAGTAATAAATTTTAATAGAGTTATTCTTTTGATTTTAACTTTTTTTTTTTTCTACTTAAACTTTTCTCCACCCAGGAACTATAAAGGTATTTTTCTTTAAAAACTTAAAGTGTTGATTTTATAAATTTTCAAACCATCTGAAATTGATTTTTCTGTATGATGATAGAGTAGGCATCCAGTTTCGTTTCTTTCCCCCACATGGATAATTATTTGACTCAGGACCATTTATTAAATGGCCTGTCTTTTTTACTAGTAGTCTGCAATACCATCTCTATCATATCAAGTCTCCATGTATGTTTGAGTTTATTTGAGGGATCTCTTTTGGTGAAGAAGAGAAAGTGAAGAGGAACTAAAAAGTCTCTTGATGAAAGTGAAAGAAGAGAGTGAAAAAGTTGGCTTAAAGCTCAACATTCACAAAACTAAATTCATGGCATCTGGTCCCATCACTTCATGGGAAATAGACGGGGAAACAGTGAAAACGGTGTCAGAATTTATTTTGGGGGGCTCCAAAATCACTGCAGATGGTGACTGCAGCCATGAAATTTAAAGACGCTTACTCCTTGGAAGGAAAGTTATGACCAACCTAGATAGCACATTCAAAAGCAGAGACATTATTTTGCCAACCAAGGTCTGTCTAGTCAAGGCTATGGTTTTTCCAGCGGTCATGTATGGATGTGAGAGTTGGACTGTGAAGAAAGCTGAGTGCCGAAGAATTGATGCTTCTGAACTGTGGTGTTGGAGAAGACTCTTGAGAGTCCCTTGGACTGCAAGGAGATCCAACCAGTCCATTCTGAAGGAGATCAGCCCTGGGATTTCTTTGGAGGGAATGAGGCTAAAGCTGAAAGTCCAGTACTTTGGCCACCTCATGCGAAGAGTTGACTCATTGGAAAAGACCCTGATGCTGGGAGGGATTGGGGGCAGGAGGAGAAGGGGACGACCGAGGATGAGATGGCTGGATGGCATCACTGACTTGATGGACGTGAGTCTGAGTGAACTGCAGAAGTTGGTGATGGACAGGGAGGCTTGGTGTGCTGCAATTCATGGGGTCACGAAGAGTCAGACACGACTGAGCGACTGAGCTGAACTGAACTTCTTTTGGTGAATTTATTTTCTGCTTTAATCTGTATATACTTTTATATCTTGAAAAGTTAAAAAATTTTAAAATTACAGCTAAACATCATTAATAGAAGTAACTTCGTTATAATATCCAGTGTTCAGACTTCCCCAGCTGTGTTTTATTTGCAGCATACGTGCACACATTCTAACGTATGTAGTGTTGTTGTTCAGTTGCCAAGTCGTGTCTGACTCTTTGTTAGCTCATGGACTGCAGCTCTCCAGGCTTCCCTGTTCTTCACTATCTCCCTCAGTTTGCTCAGACTCATGTCCATTGAGTCAGTAATGTCATCCAACCATCTCATCCTCTGTTGGCCTGCTTCTGCTCCTATCCTCAGTCTTTCCCAGCATCAGCATCAACATCTTTTCCAGCGGGTTGGCTCTTTGCATCAGGTGGTCAAAGTATTGGAGCTTCAGCTTCAGCATCAGTCCTTCCAATGAATATTCGAGGTTGGTTTCCTTTAAGATTAACTGTTTTGATCTACTTACTGTCCACAGGACTGTCATGAGTCTTCTCCAGCACCACAGTTTGAAAGTATCAGTTCTTCAGCACTCAGCCTTCTTTATGGTCCAACTCTCTCACATCTGTACATGACTACATTATAGTTCGTTTGGATCAGTATTCATATAAGTTCTACGTTCTGTGATTGGTTGACATGTCTCTTAGATCTCCAGTCTGTAGGTTCCTGCTCCATTTCTCAAGCCACTACCCCTCCCCCTTTGCCTTGTTGCTTGTTGTTGTTTGAGAAATGGAGTTATCCTGAATTTTGCTGGTTGCAACTTCTTGATGTTTAGTATATCCTTTTGTCCTTTTCATTTCCTGTAAATTGGTTGTTAAATGTAAAGGCTTGGTATGTTTTGTTTATTAATTAATCTATTTGCAAAGATTGATTTGTATGTGGTATTATATACTGCAAAAGAAAGATCTTGAGATACAATTTACATACATTTTCACATCTACTCAGTGGTTTTTAGCATATTCATACTAAAAGTAAAAGTTGTACAGCCATCTCCATACCCAATTTCAGAATATTTTCATTACCACAAAAAGAAATAATATGACCTTTAGGAGTTACTCTCCATTCTCCACCCGCTTCAACTAATCCGCTTTCCATCTCCATAGATTTGCCTGTTCAGGACATTTATATAAATGGAATCATATAGTATGTGGTCTTTTGTGACTGACTTAATTTCATTCAGTATAATGTTTTCAAAGGTCATTCGTGTTTTTAGTATATGTTAGTAATTCATTCCTTTTTATTGCTGAATGATTTTCCATTGTATGGGTATACCACATTATATGTATCCATTTGGTGGGGCATTTAAGTTACTTCCACGTTTTGGCTATTGTGGATTGAGTTGCTGTGAACATTCTGGTACAAGTTTTTGTGCAGTCATATGTTTTCATATCTCTTGGGTATATACTAGGAGTATAGTTGCTAAATCATGTGGTGATTCAACGTTTAAATTTTTGAGGAACTCCCAGACTGTTTTTCAGACTATTGTGCAATCCCACCAGCAGAATGTGAGAGTTCTGATTTCTCCACATTCTCACCAGTACTTATCTGTCTTCTTTATTTTATCCATTTTAATAAGTATCTTGTGATTTTGTTTTCTATTTCTCTGATAGCTAATTATGTTGAACATCTTTTCCTGTGCGTATTGGCCATTTGTTTATCTTCTTTGGAGAACTGTTTATTCAGATCCTCTGCTTACTTTAAAATTGTGTTGTTTTATTATTGAATTGTATGGGTACATTCTGGGCTTCCCTTGTAGCTCAGTTGGTAAAGAATCTGCCTGCGGTACAGGAAACCCGGGTTTGATCCCTGGGTTGGGAAGATCCCCTGGAGAAGGAAGTGGCAACGCACTCGTGTCCTTGCCTGGAAAATCATGGACAGAGGAGCCTGGAAGGCTGCAGTCCGTGGGGTCGCAAAGAGTCGGGCACGACTGAGCGACTAACACTTATTTATTCCAGATACATGTCCCTTATCAGATATATAATTTGCAGATCTTCTCTCTCATTCCATGGATTGGCTTTCACTTCTTGGATAATACATAATTTTTATTGTTGTTGTTCTTTAGTTGCTGAGTCATGTCTAGTCCCATGGACTGCAGCCCACCAGGCTCCTCTGTCCATGGGATTTCCCAGGCAAGGACACTGGAGTGGGTTGCCATTTCCTCCTCCAGGGCATCTTGCCGACCCAGGGATTAAACCTGCATCTCCTGCAGTGGCAGGTGGGTTCTTTACTACTGAGCCACCAGGTGGTGGTGGTTTATTCGCTTAGTCGTGTTGGACTCTTGCAGCCCTGTGGACCGCAGCATGCCAGGCTCCTCTGTCCATGGGATTTTCCAGGCAAGAATATTGGAGTGAGTGGCCATTTCCTTCTTCACCGGATCTTCCCAACCCAGGAATCAAACCCCGGTCTCTTGCACTGCAGGCGGATTCTTTACCGACTGAGTTACCTTTTTCCTACAGGGAAGCTCATAATTTTTATTAGGTGATGCATAGTGAAGGGCGGGAAAGCCTGGTGTGCTGCATTCCATGGGGTCACAAAGAGTTGAACCCGAGTTAGCGACTCAACAGCAAACTACAGTGCTGGATTATTTCATTTCCTGGTGTTAGCAACCGTTGATGATCACTGCCTAGGTCCGTTAATTTGTTAATTGTAAAGTGGTGTGTTTGAATTCTACAATTCCTTCTTTGTAAGAATTCTGAGATTGAAGTTAATGTTCCTTCAGCTCATTGAAGATACCAATTTTACCGCTCTGGGGCTTCCATTGCTTTTCAGAAGTCAGCTTTGTCATGAATACTTTGAAACATGGATGACTCAGTGGGTGGCAAATTTAGTTATTATTGTCCCAGAGCTATTTTTTTCTAGTTTTATCACTACTTGACAGGTCAATTTTATATCCTTATGTAGTCCTCTACCTCCTCCCCAAATAAAATTTATACATTTTTTTTAATTACTGTATTTAGAAGGAGCAAGTATATAAATACCTATATTGCAGAGGATTTTAAAAACAGGTTTATGTTACTATGGTTTATATACAGTATAATTTACTTACTGTTAGTATAAAGTTTGATTTTTAGTAAATTGTTCAGTTGTGCAGCCATCACAAAAATCTAGTTTTAGTCTACTTCCATTAACCCCCAAATTCCCTTCCTGTCCTTTTCTGAAATTACTTGCTTTTATTATAGAGATTCGTAACCTGGAGTTAATAGAGGCTTTCTGATGGCTCTAAAACCGCATGAAATTATATGTAAACTATATGTCATATAGGGCCTGTGTTTTTAAAAAGGCAAAATTTTAGTAAAGTATTAATTATATGAGTACATTTTAGAGTTGACTGGGGATATACAAATTACTGTGTTGAAGGTTACAGGAGATAGTATGAGTGTGCCACTAACTGGATGCACATTTAGCTTCGTGATTTTTTTTTTTTTTGATTACTTTTCTTGAAGTTTAATTTTGTCATACACATAATTCATTTTCATACATTCTGAAGTCATATGTAGCCTAATTTCCTTGAGCTCTCTACCTTATTTCTTCCCTGTCCCCATATATTTATGTGTGAAATAGTCCTAGGTGATTCTTTACGTATACTTTTTGATATTTTATAGAAGATTTGTATTTTTGTTATGGTGGCTAGTTAGCTTTATTTGGTTCCTTCTCTTTTAGTTATTATCCATTGATTCCCTGTTAGGTACAGTTCGGAAATTGATTATGACTTCTTTCCTTCCTCTTCAGCATCTGATGTAAAATATATCTTATTTTTTAGTTTTTTTTTTGTCTGTCTATTTTTAGTTTTTTTTTTTGTCTGTCTATTTTTTTTTTTTTGGTAGTTTATGGCTGCACAGCATAGCTTATGCGATCTTAGTTCCTGGACCAGGAGTCTAACTCACGCCCTCAGCAGTGTAAGCATGGAGTCCTAACTGAACAACCAAGGAATTTCCTTTAAAGTTTTAACAAAATTGACCTTTATTTTGAGATAATTGTAACATCATATGCAAATGTATAACATAATACAGAGAGACCATTTATTCAGTTTCTTCCAATGGTAACATATTGTAAAATATTGATGTATATACAGTCAAGAGCTTCTCCGTCTTCAGCTGCAAAGATTATAATCAACCTGGTTTTGGTATTGACCATCTGGTGATGTCCATATGTAGAGCCGAAGATGGAGACAAAGACAAAACCGGGAGCTGACTGTGACTCAGATCATGATCTCCCTATTGCCAAATTCAGACTTAAATTGAAGAAAGTAGGGAACACCACTAGGCCATACAGGTATGACCTAAAGGAAATCCCTTACAGTTATACAATAGAAGTGACAAATATATTCAAGGGATTAGATCTGAGAGGTGCCTGAAGAACTATGGATGGAAGTTCGTAACATGGTATAAGAGGCTGTGATCAAAACCATCTCCAAGAAGAAGATATGCAAAAAGGCAAAATGGTTGTCTGAGGAACCCTTACAAATAGCTGAGAAAAGAAGAGAAATGAAAGGCAAAGAAGAAAAGGAAAGATAGCCATCTGAATGCAGAATTCCAAAGAATAGCAAGGAGTGATAAGAAAACCTTCCTCAGTGATCCATGCCAAGAAAGAGGAAAACAATATAATGGGAAAGACCAGAGATCTCTTCAAGACAATTAGGGACACCAAGGGAGCATTTCATGCAAAGATGGGCACAATAAAGGACAGAAACGGTATGGACCTAACAGAAGGAGAAGACAGTAAGAAGAGGTGGCATGAATACACAGAAGAACTATACAAAAAAGATCTTCACAACCCAGATAACCACAATGGTGTGATCACTCACCTAGAGCCAGACATCCTGGAGTGTGACGTCAAGTGGGCCTTAGGAAGCATCACTACGAACAAAGCTAGTGATGGAATTCCACTTGAGCTATTTCAAATCCTGAAAGATGATGCTGCAAAAGTGCTGCACTCAACCTGCCAGCAAATTTGGAAAACTCAGTAGTGGCCACAGGATTGGGAAAGGTCAGTTTTCATTCCCAGTGCCAAAAAATGTTTAAACTACCACAGAATTGCACTCATTTCACATGCTAGCAAAGTAATGCTCAAAGTTCTCCAAGCCAGGCTTCAACAGAATGTGAATCCTGGAGATTCATCCAGGCTGTTGCTTGTATCAATAGTTCATTCATTTTTTAAAAATGTTTTTATTTTGGCCACACCACGTGGCGTGCAGGGTCTTAGTTCCCTAACTAGGGATCAAACCTAAACCCCCTGCAGTGGTAGTGTGGAGTCTTAACCGCTGGACTGCCAGAAAAGTCTCTCATTTCTTTTTATTGTTGGGTAGCATTTTGTGGTGTGGATGTACCAAAATTTCTTTTAAATTACAAAGGATGTCTGGGTTCCAGGTTTGGGCTGTCATGAATGAATAAAACTGCTACCAACATTTGTGTACATTTATGAAATGTAAGTTTTCATTTCTTTGGGATGAATGTTTAGTAGTTGCTAAGTCCAGTGCATTTGCATGTTTAGTTTAAAAAAAAATGATTTTCCAGATACTGCTTTAAAATTGCACCAGCAGTGCATGAGTTTCTCTACGTCTTCCTCAGCGTTTGGTATTGTCTCAGTTATTTAATTTAGCTCTTCTGGTAGGTGTGTAGTAATATCTCATTTGGTTTTAATTTGCATTTCCCTAATGGTTAATAATATTGAACATCTTTTCATGTATTTATTTGCCATCTGTATATCCTCTTTGATGTAATATCTCTTCATTTCTTTTGCCTATTTTCTAATTTAATTGTTCTAATATTATAAGAGTTCTCTATAATAGTGTCATTGACAATATTTCATTTTCAGTTTCTAACTTGTCTTTTCATCCTTTCCACATGGAAGCTTTCTAAGAGTAAAATTTTAAATTTTGATGAAGTTTCATTTATTGGTTTTTCCTTTTATGGATCATGCTTTTAGGGAAAAGTCTAAGAATTCTTTGCCTAGTTCCAGATCCTAGTTTTAAATTTCAACATGATCAGTTTGTATTATATTTTGTGTATGAGGTATGAGTCTTCAAGTTGAGGTTCATATACTTGTCTGTTAACATCTACCTGAATACCATCATTTGTTGAAGAGTCTAGCTTTCCTCTGTTGAATTATTTTCATGCCTCTGTCAGAAGGCGATTCAGCATGTTTGTGCAGGTCTGTGTGGGGTTCCCTCTTCTGTTCCTTTGATCAGTGTATATATCTTTGCACCTGTATCACGCATTGTTTATTACTGTAGCTATATAATAAATCTGGAAGTTAGATAGACTAATTCCTCCCACTTTTTTCCCCACAAAATTGTTAGCTATTCTAATTACTTTGGCTTTCTACATAAGCTTAGAACAGTATTATCGGTATTTGAAAGGAATTGTGCTAAATCTGTATATCATTATGAGAAGAATTGACATCAACTTGAGTCTACCAGTCCATGAACACAGTATGTCTTTACATTTTTTAGATTCTTAAATTCCTTCATCAGTGTTCTTTCATTTTAACATCTGTATCCTGTACATGTATTGTTAGGATCATACCTAAGTATTTTTTTTTGAGAAATTATTAATGATATTCTTTGTATTTTTCATTTTGATGCCCATGTGTGCATTGCTGGTTTATTGTTGGAGGAATGAGGCTCCCTGACTTCAGACTCTACTACAAAGCTGAAGTAATCAAAGCAGTTTGATACTGGCGCAAAAACAGAAATATTAATCAGTAGAATGGGATAGAAAGTCCAGAAGTAAACCCACACACCTGGGGTCAATTAATCTATGACAAAGGAGACAGGGATATACAGTGGAGAAGAGACAGTCTCTTCAGTGAGTGGTGCTGGAGAAACTGGACAGCTGCATGCAAAAGATGCAATTGGAACACTCTCTGTGGTGGTTCTGATGCCCATGGGTTTGTTGCAAGTGTATAGACGTACAGACTTTTGTGTTTTTATCTTGTATTCTGTGACCTTGTGAGCTCATTTATCAGATCTATCCTACATACAGATGTCCAGAGGCATTTTCTTTTCTGTTTTGAAATCCACTAGTCTTTCTAGTATATCTTGGTATTGGTTTTCCTGGATTGATTTCCCAGTACTTTGTGTGCTTGTTCAGTAATTTCAGGTCTTTTAGTTTTAGAACTTTTCTTTTTAAATTATTGTCTTTATTGTTATTTCTAATAATTTTCACCTTCATTTCTTTTTTATTAAAATTTTATTTCTTTGCACATTCTGTATCTCTTAAGCATTATCTGTTGTGTTGTGTGATTGTTCTTGGCTAGGTTTTCTTTCTGAAATTTTCAAAATTTTCAAATTCTTTCATTTCTGTTATCTCATTTTTGAGTTTTTCTGAATAATAATGTTCTTTCATGTTTTCTGTCATTCTCTAGGATGTAATTTTTACCTGTTGTATTTTAATGGATCATTCTGTTCCTTATGTCTTATAACATAGAATTTGACCCCAGTCCTTTTATGTTGTTCATTTTATGATACGTTTTCTTGAGCTTTTCAAAGTGAAGGATGGGTCAGGATAGCTTTTCTAGCCATACTATTCTAGACCCCCCTTCTCCTTTTTTTTTTAAAAAATGATTTTATATATATATATTCCTATTTTCTGAGATCTGGCTCTTTTCCACTCACCCACTTTTGTCTGGCTCCTCTGTTTTGCCCTAGTTGTGCCTGTCTTAATCACTTGGAATTCTTCTCCCAGAAATTTCTTTTCAGTTATAGGGCTTTTCCCAGGAAGGAGGACTTCAGCCTCTTGTTTTGAGTCTGCTCTCGTCATTTCTTACAGTGTTTTGTCCCTTTCATTTGCAGCTGTCCTCAAATTGCCTTTCTAGAGATTCATGATTTGGGGTTCTCCTCCTTCAATTACCCAGTTACTTCTGCCCTTCTATTTCCTTCAGCAGATATGCTGAGAACATGTCAGTCCTATAGTTGGTGATTTAACCAGATTTAACCTTCTTATATTTGAGAATTCATGGGTGTGCCTTATCACCCATTGTAGATTTTGTCCATGGGGTTTTGGTTTGACTGTCCTGGTAACTTTTTTTTTTTTTTTTTTGATGAAGTGAAAGATTCTAGATTTAAAAAATTCATTGAAAAATTTTATTCAAGAGAATTGCAACACAGGTTTGCATTAGAAAAAGAATGCTCTGGCGGCATTATGGAAAACTGGTTCAGTGCATAGAAGGAGACTAGAAATGATCCAGTTGACATGATGGTGGCCTAGTAGTCTAGGATGGAGGCCGTAAGGCTGGAAGGTTTGAATCCTATTTTGTTGACCTTGTTGGATGTCAGAGAATTGGAGAGTGAGTAGCCATCCATGGATGATCTACCAGGATTGGGGCTCTTGAACTTTTTGGGTGGTCGCACTGTTTCCTGGCATTGGGGATATTCATGGAAGCGTAGGTGGTATTTTTTTCTGTGGGGGAAGATCAGGGAGCAGGTGTGGTATTTATAAGCAGCTGAGTTTGAGGCCTTGCAGTGATCTGTCCCTTATCCCTAAGTTTACACATAGGCATACATATTTTAATTCTTCATTGAGCCCTTTCCTGACCCTCTGATCATGTCTCCTTCTGATATAGAACTTTATTATTTATTTTCCTATCTTAACAATTAACACATTTATATTACTGCGTGTTATTACCATCTTTTTCCCTAGACCAGATGCTGGCAAACTTTTCTTAAAAGGACAGATAGTAAATATTACAGGCTTTGAGGGGCCAAGAGACAAAAATAAATGTATCATGTAGACATTTAATATCCTTTATATTGTAATCACTTAAAAATGTGCAAACTGTTCCTGTGGGGCCCTGCAAAAATAGACCGCTTGCCAGAATTGGCCCACAGAATTGACCACTGTATTAGACTATCAGAGAAGGCAATGGCACCCCACTCCTGCACTCTTGCCTGGAAAATCCCATGGACGGAGGAGCCTGGTGGGCTGCAGTCCATGGGGTCACTAAAAGTCCGACATGACTGAGCGACTTCACTTTCACTTTTCACTTTCATGCACTGGAGAAGGAAATGGCAACCCACCCCAGTGTTCTTGCCTGGAGAATCCCAGGGACAGGGGAGTCTGGTGGGCTGCCGTCTATGCGGTTGCATAGAGTTGGACACGACTGAAATGACTTAGCAGCAGCAGCAGCAGTACTAGACTATAATTGCTGTATTTGCCTTCTAGTTGCAGGCATATTGCGTGGAGCATTTAGGTTGGATTTAGTAAATTTTTGACAAAAGAGTGAATATTGTATTTATAGATTTGAAGCCCAGGCGAGAGAGCAGAATAGATACTTGGGAGTGGTCTTCAAACTGTAATTGAAGATGTAAGAGTAGATGAGATCACTTGGGGAAGAATGTAAAGAAGGAGAGGCCCTAAGATGAAGCCTTTTTCTAGAACTTAAACAGAGTGGAGAGTAAGTGATGACTAATTCAAAGGTACTTGCGCCATAGATGATAGTTACCTGTTGCTGACTGACCTAAGCCATTTGGCCGTTTACACCCATAGGTTCTTTTGTATGAATAGAAGGCCTTTAACTGTATAGATAGGTACAGGTAATAGGTGATTTTCCTTAGAAATTTTACTACCAGTAAGTTATACTATTACTGTTGTTTTTGGCCATGCTGTATGACTTGTGGGATCTTATTTCCCCGATCAGGGATTGAACCCAGGTCTTCAGCAGTGAAAGTGCTGAGTCCTAACCATTGAACTGCCAGGGAATTCCCAGTGAGTTATAATAAAATAAGCCTTTGACAGAGTTTCTGTTAATTCTTACACAAGTGTGTATTAGCGAGCAGTCACAAGAAGTCACGGAGCTTGTTTTATGAGTTTAGCTCTTTTAGATCCTGAACTACCACCTAGCAATAAAACTGTAACCCTAAGTAGACACCAGGAAGATCTGACTAGAATTAGGGAACAAAATCTTTCAAGATGAGGTGGGCCACAGAATCACTTAGACTCAAAAACTTCTCTGTAGGGCTTGTCAGATTCTTAAACTGCCAACAGGTAAGACTCAAGGTATACCTATATGCCTAGTTAATCCATATGTCTTGAACAATTCCAGTTCAGCAATAAAAAATTATTTCCAACATCCCTTACGTTAATTAACAAACAAGTGTCTAAATTCAGAAGTTGATATTTGAGACTAATTGGGAATTAGCTCCTGATTTGGGCACTTCACATGCTAACTAACCTCCTCTGAAGTGTAGATTCCTCATTTATTTAGAGTACTTTAGAAGTTCACCCACCACTTCTAGCCTTGCTGAAGTAGTTTTTTAATGGAAATTACAGTGTAGCAGTAACTTGATCATATTTTTGAAGAGACAGACTGCCTGAGACTTTTGTTGTCTGCTATCTTTTTTTTAAATTAATTAATTACTGTATTTTGACTGTGCTGGATCTTCTTGCTACGTCCAGGCTTTCTCTGGTGGTAGAGAGCGGCGGCTGCTCTCCAGCTGCTGTTCACGGGCATCTCATTGCGGCGGCTTCTCTTGTTGCAGAGCACAGGCTCCAGGGCTTCCGTAGTTGCAGCACGCGGGCTTAGCTGCTCCGCTCCCTGTGGCCCGAGCGCGTCCCCTGCATTGGTAGGCGTATTCTTAACCACTGGCCCACCAGGGAAGTCCTTGTGTCCTCTCTTTAAACAGTTTGTAAACAATTGAGGGTAGTAGTTAGTACAATCAGAATACCTTTCTCTTCCAGCTTTAGTAACGGTTGGATTGGGCAAACAGTTTATACAGGCAGATTTTGACAATTGGTATACAATTTTTCAGGTGAATAAAGACAGCTTTCTTTACAGAGTGATCAGATAATACTTCATTAATATTTGTATTTGCTCAACATTTATTATAATTTGTATGATTAATCAATACATAAAGCATTCTCTGTATTAATAGTGTTGAAACCTAAACCCAGAAACATTAAATATAGAATTATATTCAGGGCTCTTTCTTTTCACTGTCGAACCCTATTAGTAGTAATAGTTTTAGCAGTGCCTCTTTCCATCACATCAAATAAATGTTACTAATTTGAATTTTATTTGGCAATTTCCTTTACATTAAATATATCTGTCTTTAAGCATGAGTTTATATCTAGATTAATATTTCAGTGTATTTAACAAAGTTTATAATTTGGGTTCCATGGGATTCTTTTTTCCTACAAAGAGGTTAATTTATCACTGCAGTTTAAGAAAACTTGACAGAGGCACAGTAACAAAAGATCATTAAGTAGAATAATATTAATAACACACTGCCTGTAGCAGTGTATTAAAAAACTAATACACCATGACATGTGGCCTTTATTCTAAAAATGTAAACACTTACTGTATTTGTATGTGTAATGAAATAATCCATTATATCACGTGTTAAGGGGAGGAGGGATATATGTGCTGTCCTTAGTTGCTCAGTCATATCCAACTCTTTGCAAAACCATGGACTGCAACACGCCAGGCTCCTCTGTCCATGGCGATTCTGCAGGCAAGAATACTGGAGTGGGTTGCCATGCCCTCCTCCAGGGGATCTTCCCAACCCAGGGATTAAGCCTAGGTCTCCTGTGTTGCAGGCAGATTCTTTACCAGCTGAGCTACCAGAGATATCTAGTTATTTTAATAATTCCTATTAAGACATTTGCGAGAGAGCCTCTTAGTAAACTTAGAAGGATACTTCTTTATCTTTTGATACAAAATACCTGTCTCAAGTTTATTTTCATTTTTATGTGATTTTTAAAGTCATAACAGTGATTAAATTACTTTTTTGAAACATTAATTGTTTCAGGCATAAAAAATTGGTTCTGGCTGACTTGAAAGCAAAACCATATTGGAAGACTATGAGGTAGTTCATCGAATGAGTAGACACACCAGATAACTAGGAAAATAGCAAGTTCAGAAATAGGCATGGCTCACTGCCTTGTCCAGATACTTCCTTTGGTAATTAATGTGCTTTTTTTAAAAAAAATTTCCCTCTTTCTATTTTGCTCTGAGTTCAGAGCTACAGGGGAGAGTTCTGTTGGTAGAGTTTGAGCTCATGCTGTTTATGCTAGGAGAGAGTGAGATTTTTTTTTTTTTTTTGGAGATGCTTTAATAGATGGTTCCATCAAGACTACACGGTGGAGAGTAGGTAATTCCCCATAGAAGCCTGGGGGCAGTTAGGACAGGGGCGTGGGTCTTAGGCAGCTGAGCTCTGTCTCCCACTCCCCACAGAACTAATCAACAGGTATCCAGTAAAATAGACAGGAGTTTTGACTTTTTAGCCTCCTATAGTCCATCATTTAAAGTCTAAAACTGACTAATCCTTAATCTTTAAGAATAAAATCTAAAAAAAAATAATAAATGCCAGAGACCTTAATTTATACTAGTAGTATCAATATTTAGATACTTAATGAAACTTTTGTTTTTTTTACAGACAATGCGAAGACACAGAAATGAAGTGACAGTTGAATTGCGAAAGGTAAGAGTGATTTGTGTTTAATTAAAAAATAGATTTTTTCTAATGTTAAAACTTTGTATAACTTGAATAATGAAAATACTATGGCAGATTAGTGGGCATCCCTAAAACTATACAGCATAAAAACATATGGTTAAATAATTTATGATGGCATATTTTTAGTACCTTCCATTTATTGAGGTGTTAGGTACTGTGTGAAGTACTGTACCACTGTCATTGAAATTCTCATAACATCTGGTGAAATTAGATACTGTTTGTTAAAGACACTTTAGAAAAATAAATAATGATAGAATAACCTTATATTCTACCAGTTGGATGCAACTGCTGTTAAAAATTTGTTTTGTTTTCTTCCATTACTTTTGAATCACCCTTGATTAGACTGTGTTTTTATGCAAGCACATTTTATTTTTTAAGCACATTTTCTTTTAAGCAAATTTTAATTATCAATTAAGAAAGTACACATAATAAATTCTGTCTATATATACACGTACATTTAAAAAATAGATTTGAAACTTCTAAATCTTTGTGTTTGTCTTAGGTAAGATTTTCTTCATCTGATTCACTCCTAAAACTCATATTATCTTAAATCTTCCCAGTTTCAGAGAGAAAGACTATCTTGATTCAGAGAGTACACACTCTTTCAGTGAGTCACTAAAATTAAATGGACTTCCCTGGTGGCTCAGATGGTAAAGCGTCTGTCTACAATGCAGGAGACCCGGGTTTGAACCCTGGGTTGGGAAGATCCCCTGGAGAAGGAAATGGCAGTCCACTTCAGGACTCTTGCCTGGAAAATCCCATGGACAGAGGAGCCTGGTAGGCTACAGTCCATGGGGTCACAAAGAGTCAGACACGACTGAGCGACTTCACTTCACTTAGTACATTTATTTACTCAGTAAGTCTTTAATACCCACTTTGTGTCATGAATTTTTACTCAGCATTGATATTATGCTACTTGTTATACAGTTCCTGAGATCCATTCTTCCATACCCCTTCTGACCCATTTTTTATTAAATTTGAAAAATACTTGCTAATCTCAATTCTTTCAACTCCTTAACTTCATGGATACTCAAGGGATTAACCTCAGTGATTTGTCAGTTTTCAGACTGTTGGGTCATTTGGACCAGAGAACTGAACTAAGCCTTAATAAACTGAACTAAGCTTTTAATAAATGAGTGAGGTGAGCTCCTTGCCAATCTTAACACTTTGGACTTAGCTTCTTTTTCTTTTTAACTTTTTATTAGCACATAAATACAACACAGCTTAAGTGTACAGCTTGATGAATTTTCACAAAGTGAACACATCTGTATCCTAAGGCTCCTTCACAGTTAGTGCTGTGCCCCAAAGTAACTGTTACCCTGATTTCTGATGTTATAGATTATTTTGCATATTTTGAACTTTATATAAATGGAATAGTATGTGTCCTTTTGCATTTGGTTTTTCATTCATCTTGTGAAGATCATTCTCTGTAGGAGAACCACTAGGAATAAAATTGAAATTAAATAATTATTCATTTTTTGTTAGCTCTTCACATTATATCAACTCTCTCCCCAGATGTAAGCCTTCATTTTCCCTTAACTTTTCATGCTTGGAATACAATTCTGAGACTTTTGTATTGGTCTTGGTATTATTTAGAATTCTCTCCTGTTTTAAGCTTTTTAGCTCCTCTGATATGCTTATAAATCTAAGCTCTTCACTTATATTTATACTTGGTGATTTGTTTCTCTTGTATTAATAGTTGTGCTCCCTCTGTATTTAATTTATAGAATTAAAGTTTCTTCCTTGCCAGAGTACGTCTTTTCTTAATATCCACCTTGGTTTCTTTAGAGATCACTTTTTTTTAACTTTTATTTTATATTGGAATATAATTGATTAACAATATTGTATTAGTTTCAGCTGTACAGCAGAGTTATTCATTTAAACATATACTTGCATCTGTTCTTTATCAAATTCTTTTCCCATTCAGGTTTTTAAGAATATTGAGCAGAGTTCCCTGTTGGTTGTGTGCTCAGTGGCTTTAGTCCTGTCCAGCTCTTCGCAACCTTGTGGACTGTAGTCCACCAGGCCTCTCTGATCATGGGAGTTTCCGAGCAAGAATACCGGAGTGGGTTGCCATGCCCTTCTTGAGGGGATCTTCCTGACCCAGGGATCAAATCTGTGTGGTGGTGGTGGTTTAGTCTAGAGACCTCTTTTTTAGCTCTTCATTTTTTCTCTTCTGGATAACATTATTTCCTTTCTAATTACTCTGATTAATTCCTGAAAAAAAAATGTGTGTGGGATGATCAAAATAAAATTAACTAAAGAAATTTCAGGCAGTTCCTTATTTCACATTTCAGAATTCCTTGAGTAAGCAGCAGAAAGTGACCCCTTCCTGAAACAAAGCATAGACTTCAAAGCTTAATTGATTTTGATGTACTTCTTCAGAGGTGGGAAGAGCCCTTCAAAAGAAGATTCTTCCACTCTTTGTTAAGGACAAAGTGTCTGTCTTTGATTTCAGCCTTGTTATCGCTATTGCTCCATTGTGGAGAAATCACAGCATTGTTATTACTGACACTGAGATTGTTGAAAGTACAAGAAAGGGAGCTAGTTCCCAGAGTTTCTTAGATGAGCTCTACACATTTCTACTAGATGGTCAGCTTCTAAATTGAATGTGTTAACCACACTCCCCTCATCCAACCCCAGCTTCCCACACCCCAGTACTCCTAGGCCTCTTCCCCAGCCCATCTCAGAATGCTTAGTCAGATTCTGGACACGTAGTTGAAAGTGTTAGTCCCTTCATTGTGTCCACCTCTTTGCGACCCCATGGACTGTAGCTCCTCTGTCCATAGAATTCTCCAGGCAAGAATATTGGAGTGGGCTGCCGTTCCCTTCTCCAGGGAATCTTCACAACCCAGGAATTGAACCTGGGTCTCCCACATTGCAGGTGAATTCCTTACCAACTGAGCCACAAGGGAAGGCCAGGAATACTGGAGTGGGTAGCATATCCCTTCTCCAGTGGATCTTCCTACCCAGGAATCGAACCAGGGTCTGGAATTGTGATATCTTAAATTTTAACTTAAATTTACATCACTTACTGAAGTTTTACGAAAAACGCTTTATAGAGTAGTGCTATTCAGAAGACCTGATCTGTGACAAGTCAGGGAGCTTGTCTCAAAATAGTAAACAAATCTGAAGCAGAGAAACGAATCAGTGAGCTGGAAGATAAAATGGTGAAAATAACTTCTGAAGAGCAGAGTAAAGTAAAAAGAATGGAAAGAACTGAGGATAGTTTCAGAGACCACTGGGACAATATCAAACACACCAACATTCGAGTTATAGGGATCCCAGAAGAAGGGAAAAAGGGTATGAGAAAATTTTCGAAGAGATTATAGTTGAAAATTTCCCCAACATGGAAAAGGAAATAGTGAATCAAGTCTAAGAGGCACAAAGAGTCCCATACTGGATAAACCCAAGGAGAAATATGCCAAGACACATACTAATCAAACTAACAAAGACTAAACACAAAGAAAGAATATTAAAAGCAACAAGGGAAAGCAACAGGTAACATACAAGGGAAACCCCATAAGTTTAACAGTTGATCTTTCAACAGAAACTCTGCAGGCCAGAAGGGAATGGAAGGATGTATTTAAAGTACTAAAAGGGAAAAATCTACAACCAAGATTACTGTACCCAGCAAGGATCTTATTCAGAATTGATGGAGAAATAAAAAGCTTTATAGACAAGCAAAAGTTAAGAGAATTCAGTACCACCAAACCAGATTTACAGCAAATGTTAAAGGGACTTATATAGTCAAGAAATACAAGAGAAGAAAACAGATCTACAAAATCAACCTCAAACAATTTAAAAATGGCAATGAAAGTGAAAGTGAAGTCACTCGGTCGTGCCCGACTCTTTGTGACCCCATGGATGGTAGCCTGCACCAAGCTCCTCCGTCCATGGGATTTTCAAGGCAAGAAGTACTGGAATGGGTTGCCATTTCCTTCTCCAGGGAATCTTCCCAACCCAGGGATCGAACCCAGGTCTCTCAGATTATAGACAGACACTTTACTGTCTGAGCCACCAGGGAAGTAGAAACATACATATCAATAATTACTATAAATGTAAATGGATTAAATGCTCCAACCAAAAGATACAGACTAGCTGAATGGATCCAAAAACAAGATCCATATATATACTGTCTACAAGAAACCCACTTCAGACCTAAAGACACATATAGACTGAAAGTGAGAGGATGAAAAAATATATTCCATGCAAATGGGAAGCAAAAGAAAGCTGGAGTAGCAATTTCATATCAGACAAAATAGACCTTAAAATAAAGAAAATTGCAAGAGATAAGGAAGGACACTACATAATGATCAAGGGATCAATCCAAGAGGAAGACATAGCGATTGTAAATATCTGTGCACCCAACATAGGAGCACCTCAGTACATAAGACAAACACTAACAGACATAAAAGGAGAAATTGACAGTAACACAATAATAGTAGGAGACTTAACACCCCACTCACACCAGTGGACAGATCATCAAAACAGAAAATTAATAAGGAGACACAAGTCTTAAATGATACATTAGATGAGATGGATCTCATTGCTATCTTTAGGACTTTCCATCCAAATGCAGAAGAATACAAATGCACATGGAACATTCTCCCGGATAGACGACATCTTGGGTCACAAATCAAAGCTCAGTAAATTTAAGAAAACTGAGGTCGTATCAAGCATCTTCTCTGGCCACAGTGCTATGAGACTAGATATCAGTTAACAAGAAAAAACTATAAGAAACACAGGGGAGATTAAACAGTGCATTTCTAAATAACCAGCAGGTTACTGAAGAAGTCAAAAGGGAAATAAAAAAATTTCTAGAAACAAATGACAAAACCTATGGGATGCAGCAAAAGCAGTATAAGAGGGAAGTTTATAGCAATACAATCCTACCTCAAGAAACAAGAAAAACATCAAATAGATAACCTAACTTTACACCTAAAACAACTGGAAAAAGAAGAACAAAAAACTGCCAGAGTTAGTAGATGGAAAAAAATCAGAAAGATCCAAGCAGAAATAAATGAAAAAGAAATGAAAGAATAGTAAAGATTAATAAAACTAAAAGCTGGTTCTTTGAGAAGATAAGCAAAATTGACAAACCCTTAGCCAGACTCATCAAGAAAAAAAGAAGAATCAAATCAACAAAGTTAGAAATGAAAAAGGAGAGGTTACAACAGACAATGCAGAAATACAAAGGATTATAAGAGACTATTATGAACAACTATCTGGCATTAAATGGATAACCTGGAGAAATGGACAAATTCTTAGAAAAGTTCAATCTTCCGGGACTGAACCAGGAAGAAATAGAAATTATGAACAGCCCAGTTACAAGCACTGAAATTGAAGCTGTGATCAAAAATCTCCCAAAGAACAAAAGCCCAGGACCAGATGGCTTCACAGGAAAATTCTCTCAAACATTTAGAGAAGAGCTAATGCCTATCCTTCTAAATCTTTCAAGAAATTGCAGGGGAAGGAATACCTCCAAACTCATACTATGAGGCCACCATCACCCCAATACCAAAACCAGACAAAAACAACACAAAAAAAGAAAACTACAGACCACTATCACTGATGAACATAGATGCAAAAATCCTCAACAAAATTTTAGCAAACAGAATTCAACAACACATCAAAAAGCTCATACACCATGATCAAGTTGGGTTTATTCCAGGAATGCAAGGATTCTTCAATACACACAAATTAGTCAGTGTGGTGCACCATATTAACAAATTGAAAGATAAAAATCATAATGTAACCTAAATAGATGCAGAAAAAGCCTTTGACAAAATTCAGCACCCATTTATGATTAAAACTCTTCAAAAAAATGGGCATAGAAGGTACAACCTCAACATAGTAAAGGCCATATATGATAAGCCTGTAGCAAACAGAATTCTCAATGGTGAAAAACCAAAAGCATTCCCCCTAACATCAGGAACAAGACAGGGTGTCCACTTTCACCACTGTTATTCAACATAGTTCCGCAAGTCCTGGCTATAGCAATCAGAGAAGAAAAAGAGATAAAAGGAATCCGGATCAGAAAAGAAGTAAAGCTCTCACTGTTTACAGATGACATGATACTGTACATAGAAAACCCTAAAGAGAGTATCAGAAAATTACTAGGGCTAATCAGTGAATTTAGCAAAGTTGCAGGATATAGAATCAATACACAGAAATCACTTGCATTTCTATATACTACCAATGAAAAATCAGAGAAATTAAGGAATCAATCCCATTCACCATTGCAACAGAAATAATTAAATATCTAGGAATAAACTTACCTAAGGAGACAAAAGAACTGTACACAGAAAATTGTAAGACACTAATGAAAGAAATCAAAGACAACATAAACAGATGGAGAGATACTCCATGTTCCTGGGTAGGAAGAATCACTGTTGTGGAAATGACTATACTACCAAACACAATCTACAGATTTAATGCAATCCCTATCATTACCAATGACATTTTTCACAGAACTGGAACAAAAAATCTCACAATTCGTAGGGAAAAAGACCCTGAATAGCCAAAGCAGTCTTGAGAAAGAATGGAGCTGGAGGAATCAACCTTCCTGACTTCAGATTATACTACAAAGCTATAGTCATCAAGACAGTGAGTATGGTACTGGCACAAAAACAGAAATACAGACCAATGGAACAAGATAGAAAACCCAAAAATAAACCTATGCACTTAATGGGTACCTTATTTTGGACAGAGGAGGCAAGAATATACAGTGGGGCAAAGACAGCCTCTTCAACAAATGGTGCTGGGAAAAGTCAACAGCTACATGTAAAATAATGAAATTTGAATACTTCCTAACTCCATACACAAAGATAAACTCAAAATGGTTTAAAGACCTAAATGTAAGACCAGAAACTATAAAACTCTTAGAAGAAAACATAGAAAGAACACTCAATATCATAAATCAAAGCAAGATCCTCTATGACCCACCTCCTAGAGTAATGGAAATAAAAACAAAAGTAAACTAGTGGGACCTGATTAAACTTAAAAGCTTTCGCACAGCAAAGGAAAGTATAAGTAAAATGAAAAGACAACCCTCAGAATGGGAGAAAATCATAGCAAATGAAGCAACTGATAAAACATTAATTTCTAAAATATACAAGCAGCTCACACAACTCAATGCCAGAAAAACAACCCAATCAAAAAGTGGGGAAAAGACCTAAACAGACATTTCTCCAAAGAAGACACACAGATGGCTAACAAAGACATGAAAAGATGCTCAACATCGCTCACTATTAGAGAAATGCAAATCAAAACCACAATGAGATATCAAATATCACCTTGCACCAGTTAGAATGACCATCATCAGAAAGTCTACAGACAATCAATGCTGGAGAGGGTGTGGAGAAGAGGGAATGCTCTTGCACTGTTGGTGTGAATGTAACTTGATACAGCCACTACGGAAGACGGTATGGAGATTCCTTAAAAAACTAGGAATAAAACCACCATATGACCCAGCAATCCCACTCCTAGGGATATACCCTGAGGAAACCAAAATTGAGAAAGACACGTGTATCCCATTGGTCATTGCAGCACTATTGACAGTAGCTAGAACCTGGCGGCAGCCTAGATGTCCATCAACAGATGAATGGATAAAGAAGTTTTGGTATCATATATGCAATGGAATATTACTCAGCCAAAAAAAGGAACACATTTGAGTCAGTTCTAATCTGATGGATGAACCTAGAACCTACTATAGAGAGTGAAATAAGTCAGAAAGAGAAACATAAATATCATATTCTAATGCATATATACGGAATCTAGAAAAATGATAGAATTTATTTACAGGGCAGCAGTGGAGAAACAGACATAGGGGATAGACTTATGGACTTGGGAGAGGGGAGGAGAGGGTGAGATGTATGGAAAGAGTAACATGGAAACTTACATTACCATATGTAAAACAGATCAGTTCAGTTCAGTCACTCAGTCGTGTCCGACTCTCTCTGACCCCATGAGCTGCAGCACGCCAGGCCTCCCTGTCCATCACCAACTCCTGGAGTCCACTCAAACCCATGTCCATCAAGTCGGTGATGCCATCCAACCATCTCATCCTCTGTCGTCCCCTTCTCCTCCTGCCTTCAATCCTTCCTAGCATCAGGGTCTTTTGAAATGAGTCAGCTCTTCACATCAGGTGGCCAAAATATTGGAGTTTCAGGTTCAACATCAGTCCTTCCAATGAACACCTTGGACTGATCTCCTTTAGGATAGACTGGTTGGATCTCCTTGCAGTCCAAGGAACTCCCAAGAGTCTTCTACAACACCACAGTTCAAAAGCATCAATTCTTCGGTGCTCAGCCTTCTTCACAGTCCAACTCTCACATCCATACATGACCACTGGAAAAACCATAGCCTTGACTAGATGGACCTTTGTTGGCAAAGTAATTTCTCTGCTTTTTAATATGCTGTCTAGGAGGAGCCTGGTAGGCTGCAGTCCATCGGGTCGCTAAGAGTCGGACACGACTGAGTGACTTCACTTTCACTTTTCACTTTCATGCATTGGAGGGGGAGGTGGCAGCCCACTCCAGTGTTCTTGCCTGGAGAGTCCCAGGGACAGGGGAGCCTGATGGGCTGCCGTCTCTGGGGTCACACAGAGTTGGACACAACTGAAGCAACTTAGCAGGAGCAGGTTGGTCATAACTTTCCTTCCAAAGAGTAAGTGTCTTTTAATTTCATGGCTGCAGTCACCATCTGCAGTGATTTTGGAGCCCAGAAAAATAAAGTCTGACACTGTTTTCACTGTTTCCCCATCTATTTCCCATGAAGTGATGGGACCGAATGCCATGACCTTTGTTTTCTGAATGTTGAATTTTAAGCCAGCTTTTTCACTCTCTTCTTTCAGTTTCATCAAGAGGCTCTTTATTTCTTCTTCTCTTTCTGCCATAAGGGTGGTGTTATCTACATATCTGAGGTTATTGATGTTTTTCCCGGCAGTCTTGATTCCAGCTTTTGCTTCATCCAGCCCAGTGTTTCTCATGATGTACTCTGCATAGAAGTTAAATAAGCAGGGTGACAATATACAGCCTTGACATACTCCTTTTCCTATTTGGAACCAGTCTGTTGTTCCATGTCCAGTTCTAACTGTTGCTTCCTGGCCTGCATACAGATTTCTCAAGAGGCAGGTCAGGTGGTCTGGTATTCCCATCTCTTTCAGGATTTTCCACAGTTTATTGTGATCCACACAGTCAAAAAAAGCAGAAATAGATGTTTTTCTGGAACTCTGTTGCTTTTTCCATGATCCAGCGGATGTTGGCAATTTGATCTCTGCTTCCTCTGCCTTTCCTAAAACCAGCTTGAACATCAGGAAGTTCACAGTTCACGTATGGCTGAAGCCTGGCTTGGAGAACTTTGAGCATTACTTTATTAGCATGTGAGATGAGTGCAATTGTGCGGTAGTTTGAGCCTTCTTTGGCATTGCCTTTCTTTGGGATTGGAATGAAAACTGACCTTTTCCAATCTTGTGGCCACTGCTGAGTTTCCCAAATTTGCTGGCATATTGAGTGCAGCACTTTCACAGCGTCATCTTTCAGGATTTGAAAGAGCTCAGGTGGAATTCCATCACATTCACTAGCTTTGTTCATAGTGATCCTTCCTAAGGCCCACTTGACTTCACATTCCAGGATGTCTGGCTCTAGGTGAGTGATCACACCATTGTGGTTATCTGGGTCATGAAGATCTTTTTTGTATAGTTCTTCTGTGTTTTCTTGCCACCTCTTCTTAACTGTCTTCTCCTTCTGTTAAGTCCATACTGTTTCTGTCCTTTATTGTGTCCATCTTTGCGTGAAATGTTCCCCTAATATGCCTAATATTCTTGAAGAGATCTCTAGTCTTTGACATTCTGTTGTTTTCCTCTAATTCTTTGCATTGGTCACTGAGGAAAGCTTTCTTTTCTCTCCTTGCTATTCTTTGGAACTCTGCATTCAAATTTGTCATTTTTCCTTTTCTCCTTTGTCTTTCACTTCTCCTCTTTTTCCAGCTAATTTGTAAGGCCTCCTTAGACAACCGTTTTGCCTTTTTGGATTTCTTTTTCTTGAAAATGGTCTTGATCACTGCCTCCTGTACAGTGTCCCAAACCTCTATCCATAGTTCTTCATACACTCGATTAGATCTAATCCCTTGAATCGATTTGTGACTTTCATATATTTGTAAGAGATTTCATTTAGGTCATTCCTGAATGGTCTAGTGGTTTTCCTGACTTTCTTCAGTTTAAGTCTGACTTGGGGCTTCTCTCATAGCTCAGTCAGTAAAGAATCTGCCTTCAGTGCAGGAGCCCTGGGTTCGATTCCTGGGTTGGGAAGATCCCCTGGAGAAGGAAATGACAACTCACTCCACTATTCTTACCTGGAGAATTCCATGGACAGACGCAAAGAGTCTGACACAACTGAGGGAGTAACACTTTCATTTTTTTTGCAATAAGGAGTTCATGATCTGAGCCACAGTCAGCTCCCAGTCTTGTTTTTGCTGACTGTATAGAGTTTCTCTTATCCTTGGCTGCAAAGAATATAATCAGTCTGATTTTGGTATTGATTATCTGGTGATGCCCATGTGTAGAGTCTTCTCTTTTGTTGTTGGAAGAGGGTGTTTGCTGTGACCAGTGCGTTCTCTTTGCAAAACTCTGTTAGCCTTTGCCCTGTATCATTTTGTACTCGAAGGTCAAATTTGCCTGTTATTCCAGATATCTCTTGACTTCCTACTTTTGCATTCCAGTCCCTTATAATGAAATGAACATCTTTTTTGGGGGTTAGTTCTAGAAGGTCTTGTAGGTCTTCATCAAACCATTCAACTTCAGCTTCTTCAGCATTATTAGTTGGGGCATAGACCTGAATTACTGTGATATTGGGCTTCCCCTATAGTTCAGTTGGTTTATCATCTGCCTGCAATGCAGGAGTCCCAGTTTGATTCCTGGATCAGGAACTGGATGATCCCTGGAGAAGGAAATGGCAACCCATTCCAGTATTCTTGCCTGGAGAATCCCATGGACCACTGTTCCTGGTAGGATCACAAGAGTTGGACACAACTTAGCAACTAAACCACCACCATCACCACCACTGTGATGTTGAATGGTTTGCTTTGGAAATGAACAGAGATCGTTCTATTGTTGTTGAGATTGCATCCTAGTACTACATTTTGGACTCTCTTTGACTATGAGGGCTATTCCATTTCTTCTAGGGGTTTTTTTGCCCACAGTAACGGGTATAATGGTTATCAGAGTTAAATTCACCCACTACAGTCTATTTTAGTTCACTGATTCCTAAACTGTTGATGTTCACTCTTGCCATCTCCTGTTTGACCACTTCTAATTTACTTCTTTATTTTGGGGGGCTCCCAAATCATTGCAGATGATTACTACAGCCATGAAATTAAAAGACGCTTACTCCTTGGAAGAAAAGTTATGACCAACCTAGATAGCATATTCAAAAGCAGAGACATTAGTTTGCTGACCAAGGTCCGTCTAGTCAAGGCTATGGTTTTTCCTGTGGTCATGTATGGATGTGAGAGTTGGACTGTGAAGAAGGCTGAGCGCCGAAGAATTGATGCTTTTGAACTGTGGTGTTGGAGAAGACTCTTGAGAGTCCCTTGGACTGCAAGGAGATCCAACCAGTCCGTTCTGAAGGAGATCAGCCCTGGGATTTCTTTGGAAGGAATGATGCTAAAGCTGAAAGTCCAGTACTTTGGCCACCTCATGCGAAGAGTTGACTCATTGGAAAAGACTCTGAAGCTGGGAGGAATTGGGGGCAGGAGAAGGGGACGACAGAGGATGAGATGGCTGGATGGCATCACTGACTCGATGGACGTGATTCTGAGTGGGGAGTTGGTGATGGACAGGGAGGCCTGGCGTGCTGTGATTCATGGGGTCGCAAAGAGTCAGACACGACTGAGCAACTGAACTGAGCTGAATTTACCTTGCTCCATGGACGTAACATTCCAGGTTCCTGTGCAGCAGCATGCTTGTATCCATGGGGTTTCAGAGTCGGACACGACTTATTGACCGAACAACAATGAACTACTCTGAAGCCTAGTGGCTTATTAACAAAATAGCCATTTTATTCCACTGATGATTCTGTGGGTTGGCAGAGTGGTTCTTCTGGTTTGGGCCAGTTCACCTGATCTCTGCCTGGGCTCCTTCACTCATCTCTGGTCAGCTGGTGGGTTAGCTAGTGACTGGATGATCTAAGATGGTCTCACAGAAGTTTCTTACTATTGACTGAGACCTTAGTTGTCTTCCACATAGCCTCATCCTGCAACAGGCAAGCTCACAGTTGTTCACCTGGTGGCTTTAGAATTATATAAGTGGCAAGAGAGGACATGCTTGGATGTGGGGGAGCTTTTCAAGTTCATTTGCCAAAGCAAACTCAAGTCCATTGCCAAAGCAAGTTACATGGCTATACCTGGAATAAATACAGGACCAGATTATCCAGAGTCATGGATATGGGAAGGGGGATGATAACCATTTTCTAAAACAACCACAGTTTGAATATGAACAATTTTATGCCAATAAATTTGAAAACCTAGGTGAAACAAACAATTTCCCAGTGGAAAAATTTAAAATAATTTACTCACCTTACTCAAGAAGAAATTTAAAAATCTGAATAGATTTTAAAACAATTAATTAGATCAGTAACTAAAAATTTAACATCTTTTATCGCCCTGAAAAGAAAAAGTACTCACAGAGAGAACTCCAGCAAACATTCAAGGGACTGACAATTTCAGCCTTACTTAGTGATTTCAGAGAAGGTAGAGTGAACATTTCTCAACTCATTTTATAAGGTTAACAAACCATAACACCAAGAACCAGGCAAAGACAGCATGAGAAAAGATGTATATAAGCCAGTTTCACTTATGAACATAGGTGGGAAAAAATCCCTCATAAAGTATTATTAAATTGAATCCAGTAATGAATATATATACATATTTTAATTCCAAGACAGGTTTATCCCAGGTTATAAGTTGAACATTAAAAAGTTCTGAGTTTAACATTAAAAACTCACAATTTACCACATTTATAGATGAAAGGAGAAAATTATGTGGCCATTTCATTAGATTTTTTAAAAAGCACAGTTTAGTAAAATTGAGCACCTGTATGTATGTCTGAAAAAGAAAATGTAGCCAATTAGAATTAGAAAGGAGCTTCCTTACAGCAGACATAATATATAATGGTAGAATGCTATCGCTGGATTGGGCACCTGTGTACAGAGGAGGATTTAGTTGTGCTTATGCTTTTGTATTACTTCTGTGCCTGAAATACCTGGGAGAGTAGGAGGAATAGGGGGAGTAAGATCCCTGAAAGGCCTTTGGAAGCTTAATTATTCAGACTCTGGTAAAGTTAGAGGAAACAGAGGATGAAAATAGAACCAGGGTTAGAATAATTTTTGTTTTGTTTATCTGTCAAATCAATCAACTTTTTTGAAACTTTTTAAATGGCTTAAATTCCAAGAAGTGTTAAAAATCACCATATAATAGATGTTGTGAGCTACACAGTCAAAGGCTTTCTTGTAGTCAGTGAAGCAGAAGTAGATGTTTTTCTGGAATTCCCTTGCTTTCTCTATGATTCAACGAATATTGGCAATTTGATGTCAATTTTTTGGGCTCCACAGTCACTGCAGATGATGACTACAGCCATAAAATTAGAAGACACTTACTTCTTGGAAAGAAAGCTATGACAAACCTAGACACTATATTAAAAAACAGAGACATTGCTTTTCCAACAAAGGTCCATATAGTCAAAGCTGTGGTTTTCCCAGTAGTCAGGTATGGATGTGAGAGTTGAACCATAAAAAAAAACTTGAGTTGAGTGCCAAAGAATTGATGGTTTAGAATTGTAGTGCTGGAGAAGACTCTTGGAGTCCCTTGGACAGCAGGGAGACCAAACCAGTCAGTCCTAAATATCTGATGAATATTCATTGGAAGGACTGATGCTTGAAGCTGAAGGTCCAGTACTTTGGCCACAAGATGCCGAGAGCTGACTCATGGGTAAACATCCTAATGCTGAGGAAGATTGAAAGCAAAAGGAGAAGAGGGCAGCAAAGGATGAGATGGTTAGATGGCATCACTCACTCCATGGACATGAACTTAAACTCCAGAAGATGGAAGACAGGGAAGCCTGGTGTGCTGCAGTCCATGGGGTCGCCAAGAGACAGACACAACTTAGCGACTGAATAACAAACAATAATGGATTTTAGGGTTAACTGTGTGTTAGTCACAAAGTGAAAAGCATACCTTTTTTTTTAATTTGGAAAAAATTTCATACTTGCGGTTTGAAATTCAGATTTTCAAAATAGTACCAAAAAAGTACAGCACTCAGCACCCAACTTCCTTGATTCTTGGCATTTTTCCATATTTGCCTATTCTTACTTTCTCCCTGATAAATAAATATACATATTTATATAACCCCCCCAACCAGTTAAGTTGTGGCATGGTGCCCCCTTACACCCTTAGTACATTATTTTCATACATCTTCCAGTGTAACCACAGTTCTTTTTTCAAGTTCACATAAATTTCTATCTAATCCATACTGTCACTCATACTTTGCTGGCTTTTTCCAATATTATTCTTTTATAAATCCAAGATCCAATCTGGGATTAGACATTGCAATTAGTTATATCGTCTTTTAGGTCTCCTTTGATCCAGTAGTTCTTCAGTCTGTATCTTTCATGACAGTGTATTTGAATATATAGACTGATTTTTTAATAGAATGGCCAATTTAGGTTTGACTTTTCTCAGATGGTCGTTATTACTACTATTATTTTGCTGAAGAATACCACCAAGATGATACTGTTTTCTCAGTACATCGATGAGAAGGTGTTGATTTTCATTTACTTTTCTTTCTTTTTAAACTGTATTTGAAATTAAAAAAAAATTTTTTTTCTTGGCCTGCAAGGAGATCAAACCTGTCAGCCCTAAAGGAAATCAGTCCTGAATATTCATTGGAGGACTCTGATGCTGGGAAAGATTGAAGGCAGGAGGAGAAGCAACTGATAGCTAATTCACTTTGCTGTATACCTGAAACTAACACAACATTGTAAATCAACCAGCAGTTCAGTTCAGGCTCTCGGTCGTGTCAGACTCTGCAACCCCACTGACTGCAGCACGCCTGGCTTCCCTGTGCTTGCTCAAACTCATGTCCATTGAGTCGGTCATGCCATCCAACCGTCTCATCCTGTTGTCCCCTTCTCTTCCCGCCTTCAGTCTTTCCCAGCATCAGTGTCTTTTCCAGTGAGCCAGTTCTTCACATCAGGTGGCCAAAGCATTGGAGCTTCAGATCCAGTATCAGTCCTTCCAATCAGTATTCAGGACTGATTTCCTTTAGGATGGACTGGTTGGATCTCCTTGCAGTCCAAGGGACTCTCAAGAGTCTTCCCCAACACCGCAGTTCAAAAGCATCAATTCTTTGGCACTTAGCTTTCTTTATAGTCCAACTCTCACATCCATACATGACCACTGGAAAAACCGTAGCTTTGACTAGATGGACCTTTGTTGGCAAAGTAATGCCTCTGCTTTTTAATATGCTGTCTAGGTTGGTCATGGCTTTTCTTCTAAGGAGCAAGCGTCTCTTGAATCCATGGCTGCAGTCACCATCTGCAGTGATTTTGGAGCCCCCCAAAATAAAGTCTGCCACTGTTTCCATTGTTTCCCCATCTATTTGCCATGAAGTTATGGGACCAGATGCCATGATCTTCGTTTTCTGAATGTTGAGTTTTAAGCCAACTTTTTCACTTTCCTCTTACACTTTCATCAAGAGGCTCTTTAGTTCCTCTTCATTTTCTGCCATAAGGGTGGTGTCATCTGCATATCTGAGGTTGTTGATATTTTCCCCGGCAATCTTGATTCCAGCTTGTGCTCCATCCAGCCCGGTATTTTGCATGATACACTCTGCGTATGAGTCAAATAAGCATGGTAACAATATGCAGCCTTGACACACTCCTTTTCCTATTTGGAACCAGTCTGTCGTTCCATGTCCAGTTCTAACTGTTAGTTCTTGACCTGCGTACGGATTTCTCAGGAGGCAGGTCAGGTGGTCTGGTATTCCCATCTCTTTCAGAGTTTTCCAATTTGTTGTGATCTACATAGTCAAAGACTTTGGTATAGTCAATAAAGCAGAAGCAGATGTTTTTCTGGAACTCTCTCTCTTTTTCAGTGATCCAGTGGATGTTGACAATTTGACCTCTGGTTCCTCTGCCTTTTCTAAATCCAACTTGAACATCTGGAAGTTCACAGTTCATGTACTTTTTGAAGCCTGGCTTGGGGAATTTTGAGCATTACTTTACTAGTGTGTAAGATGAGTGCAGTTATGCAGTAGTTTGAGCATTCTTTGGCATTGCCTTTCTTTGGGATTGGAATGAAAACTGACCTTTTCCAGTGCTGTGGCCACTGCTGAGTTTTCCAAATTTGCTGGCATATTGAGTGCAGCACTTTCACAGCATCATCTTTCAGGATTCGAAATAGTTCAAGTGGAATTCCATCACCTCCGCTAGCTTTGTTTATAGTGATGCTTCCTAAGGACCGCTTGACTTTGCATTTCAGAATGTCTGGCTCTAGGTGAGTGATCACACCGTCATGGTTATCTGGGTCATGAAGATCTTTTTTGTATAGTTCTTCTGGTATTCTTGCCACCTCTTCGTACTGTCTTCTCCTGTTAAGTCCATACTGTTTCTGCCCTTTATTGTGCCCATCTTTTCATGAAATGATCCTTTGGTATCACTAATTTCCTTAAAGAGATATATTTGCTGTTTAAGATTTTATTTTCCCCCGTATAGGCCATTACAGAATTTTGAGTAGAATTCGCTGAGTTATACATATTTTTCTTTACTCGATTATAACCTTTGCCATTTGATCGGGACACTTATCTGCCCAGTTTTTTCTCTGTAAATTAGTAAGTATTATGTGGGGAGCCACTTGAGACTATAAAATATCAGTGCATTATTTTCATATTTGTGAGATGCATCGATTTGAAAATAATGTAGAATTAATTATTTGAGTACATACTAAAATGTGCTGCAATATAATTTGAAGTTGGTAATCTCTTAAGCATTAGCGTACATGTAAGCATCTAGTTTAAACATGCTTAGTTATACATAGCACAAAAGTAAATACCATGCATATAACCCAGTGAGCCTCGTCTGTCTCTAGTTTTTCTAATTGATATGAGTTTTAGCATCAGTCTTAATACATCATCAGTACCTTTCTGTTGTCGTCAAACACTATATAAATATTAAAGACCAGAAGGTAAAGCCTTCAAAGTTTTAAATTGAAAAGAATCTTAGATATCATACAGTCTTTTATCTATTTTTCCTTAATTCTGTAGACAAACTAAAAAAAGAAAAATTGTCATTTACCCAGTTATATATTATGTAAAATGGCACACATTGCTATTACAAAGAGTTCAAATCCCATAAAATGCAGAAATAAGCATTTAAAACTGAGGTAATAGGAAGTAGATGACATTTTTGCTAGTGAATTCCCATCCCTGCACTCCCAATAAGTGTGATACATACAAATCTTAACATTTGAGCAATATACCCTCATTAAGCTGGCTTCTTAATAAATGCATTGCTGCAGGTAGCCATTAGCAGCAAGCTGATGAAAGCTAGTATACTAGTTGAAATATATTTGCTAGACCTTTATAATAAGAGAAGGAAATGGCAACCCACCTCAGTCCCAGGGACAGGGGAGCCTGGTGGGCTGCCGTCTGTGGGGTCGCACAGAGTCAGACACGACTGATGCAACTTAGCAGCAGCAGCATAATCATTTAAAATTTGAATCTTTATTACAAATTAGGAAGCACAGTATTGGTGAAAANTTGTAAAAGTAATTTTTATAATAACCAGAGAACTTCATTCTCAATCTTAAGACTAATTTTACAATGATAATTAGGGTATATTAACTCTTTAGTAAATACATTAATTAATGTAATTTTGCTATTAAACTCTTTGCTGAACTATCTTTTTTTCTTTTTAAGCAAAATGTAACACTAGAAGCTATATTGCAGGTATGTTATTAATTTAATATTCTCTTTTTGAAGTATTTTCAAATTGATTTTTTTTTTTAAATTTCTGAAATTTACGTTTGGTGTTGCAGAATGCCACAAGTGATAACCCAGTGGTCCAGTTGAGTGCTGTCCAGGCTGCAAGGTAAGGACGAATTTGTCCAGAGAGAGAATTATGTCACAAATGGTCTAGAAGTAGTACATTGTTATTTTTGTTCATAGTTTGAAACTTATAGCGGTTAATTTCTCATACTTCTTTTTCTAGAAAGCTTTTATCCAGTGACAGAAATCCACCAATTGATGACCTAATAAAATCTGGGATTTTACCAATTCTAGTGAAATGTCTAGAAAGGGATGATAAGTAAGTATGGGTTTGACTCCCTGTTCACTTTTTTCAGCCAACTGAAAATTTGTGATTATTATTTAACTAATGGGTTCCATTTGGTTTTGCCTTTATTACATTTTTCATTTGTCATGTATTTTAATGTAAATTTCTAAATACTGTGTTAATACTCTGCAGACCTAAGTGCTTTTCTTTTTAGTTTATAAAGTATGTGTGTGTATTTTCTAGGAAAATTTTAACGTCTGTTTAATGTCTATTCTAAATTGTCTCAAACATTTATAGTCTTTATTTGTTAGTTGGCTTTTTCTTCAGTAATGTTTTAAAACAACCCAAATAGTGTTTGAGTCATTCTTTGCTTATGAGTCTATATATAGATTAACCTCATGACTTGAGTCAACATGAATGGTTTCCAGAACTGAGTAGCTCTTTCTTACCCTGGGAATATTCCAGCCGATCCACTGATACTCTGTGAAGTCTTTAACAGAACTCCAGCCATGATTAGTTGTCTATCATCATGGTTTTTATCTGTGGTAAATTAAAAATAAGAGGCCAGATTATAATTTCCCAAAATAGAGAAAAGCACCACTTGGGATCTTTTGAGGCGCTGGCCCCATTTCTACTAGTGTTTGGAGAGATCTTAGTGCACTAGATCTTAAACCTCATCAGTTTGAGTTAACTGGGTAGAATGTAAGTCTGAACCCCAAAATACCTTTAAACAAGGGCTCGTTTTTCTTTTAAGGAACATTTAGACTAAAACTTGGGGGTATTTTGCTAAATATTGTCTATGAGATTTTCAGGTGACTAGATTAAAATAGTAGCATTATAAATGTTTCCACTAAGAGTTTTTATTATTTTAAAATACTTCATTCTTTTTCCATTATGTGCCACAACCATCTCTCCAAAAGCCCTTAATGCTTTTTAAATACTATCATATATATTTTCTATAAGATTTATTTAAGCAAAAATAAGTTTTGTTTCAGTTATTTAAAAAAAATTCTGTTTGCCTCTACCTTTAGGGCCCTCTTTTTTTTTTTTTTGGCTCTTAAGCTGCTTTTCTTTTTTCTTCTTTTCTTTTCTTTACCATTTATTTATTTATGTAGCATTTTTGTCTTTGTCATGAGCTCATTTGTATGGGTGTGTCTGTGAAATGTAGCTTGTATATATAACAGAAGAGTATGCCGAAATATATACAGACATGTATAACTACCACTGGAGGTAAAAATAGAAAATTGTCAATGGTTTCAGTCTGACTTAATGGATTTGTTATGGGAAATTGTGTCATGATATAAAAGACCCGAGACTGGAGCTGAATAGACCTTGGTTTAAATCTAGGGTTTGCGGCTGACCTAAACCCAAATAGCATTTGGTGCTTAGGTACCTCATCTATAAAATTTAGGTGGTTGCAAGGAATGAAATAATATATACAAAATACTACATAATACCAAGCATATAATAAATGTTTCTTTATTGTTTACTTATTGTGCTCATTTTATTACTTATTTTCTGTCTTATCTCTCTCTTTTTAAAATGATATCTTAGAAGACTTTCCCTAGCTTTGTAATTGTATTTTTTACATCTTTCTGTTTTCTCATTTCAGGCCCTCATTGTCAGTATTTAGCCAAACCATCCATCCTAGTTTAGTAACTCTTTCTCCTTCCAGTCTGAGACAACGTAACTATCTCATCATCTTTGATCTTATCATTCCTTTATTTCTCCTCAACTTTGATGCCTTCTTATTTCTTGCCTTTTGCCAAAGTTCATTGAGTATTGCTAGTTCTTGTCTACTACTTCATTGTCTGGTCTGTTCCCATCTTTTTAACCACACTGCTTGCTATTATCACTGACATTTTTTCTTCTTAAAACTTTTTCCTTCTCTGATCTCTCTAATCTTTTGATATTAACAACCTCACTCTGTTTCTTTGATATTAATAGAGTTTCTTCTAAGTTCCTAACCTTTGGCTTTCCTTGGTTTTTGTTCATTCCCACCTCCTCCCACCTTGGCATTCTGTTTGAAAAGAATTGATGTTTTTCAACTATCTACCCTAACTTAACATAGATAATTTCTTCTTAACAGATTTTTCCCACATCAGCCTTTGCCCATTTTTATCTCTTCTTCATGGACTTCAGCATTGTTTTCTTTACGTCACTTTTCAGTAGCACTCTACACTTGGTACGTCTGTAGAATAAATTCTAAGTCCCGAAGCCTGAGATTTGAGTCCTGCTCCACACACACATTGTAACTTGCCCTTGCAGTTTTACCCCGTGTCGCAGTGTTACACATCTTCTTGGCTTCAGCTCTCCTGATCTCTGTGTTGCCACCTGCACACATCATGATCATCCTAGCTGTGGTGGTTTAATTTGTATTTCCAGCTGTCAGTGCCTTTCTTTATCGCTCTTGGAAAACCTAGTTCAGTTTTCACTTTCTTTGTGAAGTCTTCCATCACCATTCCAGATTATAACGATCTTATCCTTTCAGCAAAATTCTGTAGCCTTGTAATATCCCTGGTATGTGAAGCAGGTGATGTAGTGAAGTCAGAGCTTTAAGACCTGTCAAGAGGTTGTGGCAGTGATTCAAATGAGATGATGAGGGCTTCAGCTACCACAGTGATATTTTGGATGGCACTATAAATATAAGAAATATTTAAGAGGTAAAATTGATATGATATCTGTGGGAGAGAAAGGGGTCAAGGAAAATAATGACTGGCTAAATGTTGCAGCTACCAATGAACCTAGAGAAGTGAGTTTATATTGACTGACTTTGAGAGCAAATGAGACATTCAAGTGGAGATATTCAACAGGCAGTTGGACGTAATGAGGTGAAATTCAAGGACAAGGTAAAGGATAGCCATGTAATCTGTGGGTCTTAAATGGTAGTTAGGTGTCTAAAGATTTTGTTTGTTTGTTTTTTACAGCCCTTCATTACAGTTTGAAGCTGCATGGGCATTAACTAATATAGCATCAGGAACCTCTGCACAGACTCAAGCTGTTGTACAGTCTAGTAAGTAAATTAACTTATTTACTTGCTGGACCTTCTGTCATTTGTATGAAATGTGCTGAACAGGAAAATCTGTAGAGACAGAGAACAGAGTAAATGGTTGCCTAGGGCCGGGGGAGAAGGTAGTAGGACTTTCTGGGTATGGGATTTCTTTTAGGGGCGGTAGAAATGTTGTCAAATTAGATTGTGGTGATGACTATACAACTCTGTATAAACTCTAAGAACCTTTGAACTGTACACTTAAACAGATAAATTATATCTCAGTAAAGCTGTTAAAAGTTTGAGTCAATTTTAATTTAAACATTCAGTAGTAAAGGTCGTGCAGAGATACAGCTAAAAATCCTAGAGGTAGTATACAACATACTGAGATTTTAAGAAAAAGTGATCTACCTCATACTTAGTTCTCACCTGGAATGAATATACCAGTCTTGGAATTTGAGTTAGTTCATAAGTTATGTGTAGTGTAAGAAGTATAATGATGAATTATCTTGAAATACAAGGTAGGCTTGATATGGGTATAATCAGTTCTTTAATTAATCCCATATCAACAGTTGGAATCATATTGACTTAAGTATTCTAAGGTAGAAACCTTTTTTAATGAATTGCAGGAAAAACGTCATGCTGTTGTTTTCATTTAATTAATATAATCGCAGTTCTAGATACTGTCAATAAGTCTGTTGCTTGAGACTGGGGAAACACTAAAATGTAGCATATTTAGGGTAAAGGTATTTGCTACATTATTCATTCACCGAACTATAATTGAGCAACTCTAGTGTGCCAAACTCTATGTGTATTTCATCAACTTATTTAGGCTGAAACCTATGAACGCTTCAATATTTTGCAGTATAAATATTAGTTTTTCTTTATTATAGATGCCGTACCTCTTTTTCTAAGACTTCTCCATTCACCACATCAGAATGTTTGTGAACAAGCAGTATGGGCTTTGGGAAACATTATAGGTAAGTTGAAATTAGGTTTGAAAACACTCCAATTAAGTATCTTAATTAACTTTTTTCCTACATTGGCCATTACATACTATGTTTCCTCTAATTTTAATGTGGGTTGACTATCTTCTTGCTTCATAAATACTAACTTAAGATTGTACCTCTTTAGATGGATATGCAATTTGTTATCCAGGACTGGTAGGTTAAATTTGTGTTCCCCAAATCAAAATCTGGAGAGATAGCAACACTTGATGCCCTTGACTGATGTTGAGGAAACATAGAACATCAGTGTCCCAACATGAGCCATTGCATACATTTCAGACTTTCTCATCCTGAATGTAATTTTTTTTTTAAATACAATTTTCATTTCTGTAGGTGATGGTCCTCAATGTAGAGATTATGTCATATCACTGGGAGTTGTCAAACCTCTTCTGTCCTTCATCAATCCCTCCATTCCCATCACCTTCCTTCGGAACGTCACATGGGTCATTGTCAATCTCTGCAGGAATAAGGACCCCCCACCGCCTATGGAGACAGTTCAGGAGGTAAATGAAGAATTGCAAAGGCCAGATGGTATATTTTCCCTATGTTTATGCTTTAGGTTTTCATGTATAGGGAATGAAATAACGCATATACTGATTTCATTGCAGGTATGAGATATTTAAGTAATTTATCATAACTTAATTTTTGACTTCTGTGAAATAAAAGTTGAGACTTGTGGCACCTGACCAAATACAGTCCACCTTAATTTAAGAAACCATAAATTCAAGCAGAAAACAACAAAAGAAGAATATAAAATCTCAGTTTTATTACTGCATTGAGTTGTTGATTTAACACAAAAAAATAAGGGATGGCTGCACTTATATTCAAATGTTCTAGAGTTAAATTGCTGTGTTAAATCTGCTAATTAAAGCAAAGTAAAATCTTTGCTCTTTACGTCTGATTTGTAGATGGATCTGAGTATTTTAAGTTTTATAAAATCCTATGTAACCTTTAATCACTTGACTGTATAGAGAAATGTTGACTGTGAATCTGTAATCTTTATGATTGGCATCATTCACCATCTTCTGCCACCTCTTGCCTGTATGGAAAGGGTACTTAGTGATTCCCCCCACACCCTCACAGATTTAAAGAAAAGATTTGAAATGTCTGCATTTAACAGACGTTATACTGGTACTACTTTTCTTGACTAAATCTGAGGTCAAAAACTTTAATTTGACTCAAGTAATTCATTAAATAAAATCTTAGTTTTAAGCAGGTAAGTGGGATAGTGAGATCAGTTTTAAGAATGGCTTTTAAAAAACAAGTATATACTCACATCTCCACTGTTTCCAGTAGACATATCTCATAAAGACGGTTATTGAAAACAAATGTTTTTCCTTTAAGGTACATTAATCTATGTCAGACTGACTTGATTATTTTAATTAAACATCGGAAACATTTTTTGGTGTTTCAGATTGAATTTATTGTATTTTAATTTTCCTAATAGAGATTGAAAAAACTTAATGTTGTTTTTCTTGCCCTCAAATAGTATTTACTGCTTTTTTAAAAAATCACAGTTACTTGTTTTTGCAAAGACATTTTTGTCCACTCTAGAGTTATTTATCATTTGTTTTCTTTCCTCAGATTTTGCCAGCATTGTGTGTCCTCATATACCATACAGATATAAACGTAAGTAAAGCAGAACCTTAGTTTTGGAATTTGGCTCTTAATGAGACTGAAAGGGTTATTTTATTCTTATGCTTTTGGTAAATGTCACCATATATCTTAATAATTTGTCAAGCTTCCACAATGTATATGGAAGAAATGTATGTTCTGTTTTCAGAAATAGATTAAGGTTAAACTGAGTTTATATCTTCAATCATTCAGATAACAAAAATACTAACATTGGAGAAATTATCACATATGTAGTTAATTTAGTTATTTATATCATAATAGNTTAGTTATTTATATCATAATAGTATTTTTAAGTATCAATATTTATAAAGTGGTAAAAGCTTTGTAAAGCTCCTTTGTACTTTAAAAAATTTTTTTATTTGGTTTTTGTAATTGGTAGTCTAGTATTATTATCCTCATTTTAAAGAATGAGAAACAGCCTCAGGGAAAGGTTAAGTGACTTATTCAAAGTTGCGGAGCTTATAAGGGTCAGTGTCCATATTTAAAACTGAGATCTTCTGATGACAGATCTTGTTTACTTCCTATGAAACCGTACTAACTCCTAGGCTATAACCTTTTGATCGCTTTCAGTGCAAAGGTATCTTTAGATTATTTGTTCATTATATGAGGTTTAGTTAAGTACTTACTGTATATATTTTGGCACAGTTTGTTTTAGGCAGTCAGAATTCTCCTGATTGTAGCAAGGCTGAATGCCAATTCTTTCACAAAGTAAAACAATGGATAAATTTTAGACAATTCAGAACTGACTCTAGTGTTCATCCAGCGTGAATATGGCTTCTAATATTTCAATTAAGATCTATTCTGATTTGTATGTTTGTGTTCTTGTGTATCTTTGTTTACACATAATATTTATGTGTGTGGGTGTCAGAATTATGTGTGATTTATCATTGAGATGAAGAAAATACATCTTTGTTAACATTTCTCAAGAAGCAATATATAGTTCCTCTATAAGTACTGAACCACACATTTCCCTAGTTAATTTTAGGACTTTAAGTTCTTAGGAAGGAATCTTTTAAAGGTACCTGAAGTAACTTTTTATCTGTGAAGTGTTAGCCTGAACTGTCATAATAATTAAGTGAATCCTGTTTAGTTATATACTGTCCTGTTTTCAAAATGGACATAAAAGTGACTTAGCAATAGATGTAAGATAATAAATACCTTAGAAGAAAGGAGGAGGTAAAATTATTTTTAAAAGTGTATTTGTTGTTACTGCTAAAATTAGTCCAAGCTTTCTGAAAGTCAAAATTAAAAGGAAAATAAGCAAGATATCTGGTCCCATCACTTCATGGGAAATAGATGGGGAAACAGTGTCAGACTTTATTTTTGGGGGCTCCAAAATCACTGCAGATGGTGATTGTAGCCATGAAATTAAAAGATGCTTACTCCTTGGAAGAAAAGTTATGACCAACCTAGATGTCAGCATTAGCAGCAGGTAAAAAGAGTGAATGAAATGGGCTTTTGTCAGTTGCTTGCTGTACTAAATCTATTTCTGTAATCTCCTTTGATCTTACCAGCACCCTTATGAGATAAATTTTGTTCTCTTATTTTACTAGTAAGGAAATTGAAACTCAGTAAACTAAAATAACCCTAACCAAGGGTGATACGATGAATAAAAGCCATGGCTGAAAATTAAAGCTGAGTCAAGGCCTATACTGTCTTGTACCATGATCACATAACGATACAACATGTGTGCAAACAAATAAGAAAACAGAGAAATCACCAAAACGCTAGAATTATCAAAGCACATGTTCTCTCTGGCAACCGGAAAGCTTCACTGAGAAAGTAACATTTGAAATAAGCATTATAAGGAGAAGGATGGTGGTGGAAGTGTTGCTAGAGGTGAAAAAAGATGATTATGTTAATAGCATTTATTAAGGGTTTTAAGTGTGCCAGGCACTGTTTTTTAGCACTTTTGCATATGTTAACTCGTTTATTTCTTAGAAAAATCATGTGATTGGTTACTGAAATTGTCTTCATGTTACAAATACGGTAAAAAAAAAAAAAAGCCAGCTAACTAATTTGTGTGTAGTTGTACAACTAGGATGAGAAGGATTTTGTCAAGTTGAAAAAGTTGTTTCAGGTACCAGAGGAGCTATGTTAAGAATTCAAGAGAATACATGAGGATGTGGAGAATCCAGGTGGTTAATAAACCGAAACATTTGCTGGGGAGTTAAATTACAGGGTTTTGTATCCTGTGTTAGGGAGTTTGGACTTCTCTTGTAATCAGTGCAGAGTCACTAAGATTTTCAAATAGAGGAGTGATATGTTCATGTTGGAGAAGGCAGTGGCACCCCACTCCAGTACTCTTGCCTGGAAAATCCCATGGACGGAGGAGCCTGGTAGGCTGCAGTCCATGTGGTCTCTTAAGAGTCGGACACGACTGAGAAACTTCACTTTCACTTTTCACTTTCATGCATTGGAGAAGGAAATGGCACCCCACTCCAGTGTTCTTGCCTGGAGAATCCCAGGGACGGCGGAGCCTGTTGGGCTGCCGTCTATGGGGTCACACAGAGTCGGACACAACTGACTTAGCAGCAGCATGTTCATGTCTGTTATAGTCAGATAATTTGAAGAGGTAAGGAGGATCTGGAATAGGGCAAGTTTGAACATAACCTGGCCTATTTTGCTATCATAGTAGGTTTGAGGAACTTGATGAAGGTATGAACCCAAAGAAGTAATGGGTAGGAACATAAAGTGAGTAGAACTTCAAAAGGAAAGAATCAAAGAGGAGAAGTGAAAAAGTAAAAGAATAGCATTAATATAAAGACTTCATTTATGAGACAGTCATTTGTGAGACTGCTGGAGAAGCTTTGTTGGGGTGTAGAGAGAATTAACTTATGGGCACTAATATGCATATATGACATTAGAAGAACTCCGTACTGACTCTGAGAACTAAAGAAGAAATCTGGACTGATTCAGGTCAATCTGTGTTCATTTTCTTTCTAGTTATTGTTCTTCTTAAAGTCAGCATGCAGTTGCAATGATTCTGTAGCATTTGGTTTTCCTGTCCTTTTTGAAGTTACTCATCCATGCTTTGATGTGCCCAGACAATTTTGAGTGTCACCTAACATTTGATACAAATCTACCTTACTTTGCTGCTGGTACAAATGAAATCAGTCAGCTGTGGCAGATTGGTTATATGCTGAGACTTGATGGGTAGTGACACCTGATGATATGTCAGGGGTCCCCGAGACCACCTTCAAGTTCAGTGATTTGCTAGAAGGAATCATTGAAAAGCTTTTACACTCAGGCTTATAATTTATAGCAAAAGAATACAGGTTTGTTTAGGGAAAACTGTCTTTTCCCTCCTATGTAGGTAAAAACCCCATCTCTTCCCTGTGGGTCTCTCTCCTATGTGTCTTCTTTACTGCACACACAGAACACTTCACTTCTCATACTTGTCGCCTGATGTTTTGCAGTAGGGATTTGGGGGAGGTTCCCTACTACACCAAGTGAGTATCTGCAATCCACTGGATATCCTACAATTTAATTCAGTTCCAGCACTAACCAGAGATAGTGTCAGATCTCACAGGTCAAAGACTCAGTCCCACGTGGTGACCACCTCTTCCCCTAACCCACAGGCACACTTCAGTTGCCAGTCAAAAAGTCAGACTGGTGCTTCTGACCAACCAGCTTTAAACTGGAGGTTTAATGAATAGAACCAAGACCCCCTCCTCAGGTTCTATTAATTTGCTAGAGCAGTTCAAAGAAATTAGGTAAACAGTTATATTTACTAGTTTATTAAAGGATGAACCTCTGTACAGTCATCAAAAACAAGACCAGAAGCTGACTGTGGCTTAGATCATTAGCTCCTTATTGCAAAATTCAGACTTAATTTGAAGAAAGTAGGGAAAACCACTATACTATTCAGGTATGGCCTAAATCAGACCCCTTATGATTATACAGTGGAAGTGGCAAATAGATTTAAGGGATTAGATCTGATAGAGTGCCTGAAGAGCTGTGGACAGAGGTTTATAATATTGTACAGGAGATGGTGATCAAAACCATTCCCAAGAAACAGAAATGCAACAAAGCAAAGTGATGATCTGAGGAGACCTTACAAATAGCTGAGAAAAGAAAAGAAGCAAAAGGCAAAGGAGAAGAGGCAAGATATACCCAGCTGAATGTAGAGTTCCAAAGACTAGCAAAGAGAGATAAGAAAGCTTTCTTAAGTGAACAAAGCAAAGAAATAAGAGGAAAACAGTAGAATGGGAAAGACTAGAGATATCTTCAAGAAAATTGGAGATAGCAAGGGAACATTTCATGCAAAGATGGGAATGATAAAGGACAGAAACAGCAAGGACCTAATAGAAGCAGAAGAGAGTAAAAAGAGGTGGCAAGAATACATAGAACTGTACAAAAAAGGTCTTTAAAAATAATTAAAATACCTCAGGATTGCTGAAGACTTCATTGGCACATGATTAATCTGATTACTAGCTGAAAGGAAAAGAGTATAGTCATTGACTGTTAGTGACTGTAAAAGCCAAGCATTTAACCATAGAAACCTAGAAAATTGGGGGATAAAAAAAGGAATACTAGATGGAGGAATTGTAGAATAGCAGAAGCAGTTCAGATGGGAAAAGGCAATGAAAGGTACAGTTACAAATATTAAAACAGCTGTTAGCCTGCTTACGTAGGTGAGGAAAGCAAACTGCTGAACACAGAAGAAACTTAAATAGTCTGATAATCTTGTACTGTGAATTCAAATTTTTAAAGCATTTTAAAAATGAGATTTTTGTTGAAGGTCCAATATAAGAAAGAAAAAGGGCGACTAGAAGAGTCTGCAGTTTCAGGGGACCTGAGGCCTAGCTGTAGCTTACTTTCTCCCACTAGCCTCTGAATGTTGTCATGAGATCCCACCAAAAACCTTGAATTGATTTCAGCTTAGAAACCTTAAATTTTTTTAAGCTACTGTGTATTAGGGGAAAAAAAATGATTTTCTGCTAATAGAAGGGGGCTATGATGGAGGGGGCAAAGTTAGATTTCATTTAGCAACCTCCTAAAACATCACAGGCCAAGGCAATCAGTATTGTTATGCACAGTATTCCATTTTGTGGCTAAGGTTTATTCAAACATCCTACTTGGGGTAGGCAATTAGTCCATTTCTTGAATTTTGCAAATATGAATAATGTAGCAGGGATTAATCTTGTGTATTTTCATATTGCTGGAGGTATATTTCAGGGTAAATTCCTAGAAGCAGGATAGCTAGATCAGAGTGAATACACTGTAATTTTTGTTACGCACTACCAAATACCCTGCATAAGGGCGGTGCCATTTGCATTCTCAGCAGAAATACATAAAAGTGACTTTCTCCTTAGCCTTGCCCATAGAATGTACTGTCACATTTTAAATTTTTGTCAGTCTGTGAGAAACTGTATTTCATTTTTAGTATGTGTTTCACTTCTTGTAAGTGAAGTTGAACTTGATTTTGTTGAAGAGCCATTTTTGCATCTTTTCAAATAGCCTGTTTATCTTTTATTGCTCATTTTTTATCAAATTTTTGGTCTCTTTTTCTTAGCTTATAAGAGCTCTTTATGTTTTAAGGACGTTAGCTCTTTACTTTTGATATATATTTCAAATATTTTCCTAATTTGTCCTTTGCCTTTGATATATTTTGCCATGCAGATTTTTTTCTTTTTATATAGTCAAATTTATCAGCCATTCCTTTCGTTGATTTAGATTCCTCATTTACGGATGTTTTGTCATGTTAAAGAAATGTCCATAAAATCCCATTTTGAGTGTTGACCTCAGAAATGAGTGTTCGAATTTTTCAGTGTCTATGAAGATGATTATATGATTTTCTATTTAATCTATTAATATGACATAGATAGATGTTCCTAAAATTGAATCATCCTTGCATTCCTTGAGTAGTTCCACTTGATTATCATATATTATTTTCTTAAGGTAGTATGGGCTCCTTTTCACTAATATTTTATTCATAATTTTTATATCACTATTTACCTGTATGATATTGGTCCACAGCTTTTTTAATGGTATCTTCATTAGGTATTAATATTATATTTTTACTGCATTTAAAAAACATTATTCTTCATTTATTTCTGTGCTCGGCCTGGGTTCTATCTGTCTGATCTTTGCAGATTTGGTAGCTTTTCCCGTTGAAGCCTTTTGCGTCTGGATACTTTGTGGGATTAGTTCCTTGATAATGTTCTCTGGCTATTGAAATGGGCGTAAGTTCTCTTGTCTCTGCTGTGGTCAGTTTTTTGTAAGCTGTTGTCCTAGGAAATTATTCATTTCTTCTCAGTTTTCAACTCTGCTTGCATGTAAGTATGCAGTATAATTGTAAGGTTTTTTTGAGAGGTTTAATTTACTGTTTCAAGGGTTATTTTCTTCATCATTTTTTATTTTGTACGTTTGTGCTCCCTCCACCACTTTCTCTAATTAAATTAACAAGGACTTTTCAAAGTTTTTTCAAAGAATCAGGATTCCAGTTTTTTAATTAGATCTGTGGTTTTTCCTGTTCTTTACTTCATTTCTTTCTACTTTTGTGTTTGTTGTTTCTTTTTGCTTTCTTTTGGTTTACTCTGTTCTTTTTCTAGCTTTTTATTTGGAATCGATTTTCAATCTTTTTAAGTTCTGTTGTATACTTTTTAAGGCTGTGAACTTGCCTTTGAACATTGCTTTACATAAATCCCATAGCTTCTGATACATGGTATTTTCATTATAATAGTCTAGAAAATTTTTTGTATTTTTTAATCCAAGAGTAAGACTCTTAAATTTCCATACCGTATTTCATATTTATTAATATCTAATTTTATTGCCTTGTAATAATTTTATAGTATTTCTGCTTTATGTAATTGATGTTTACTTTGGGCCTAATTTTTTTGTGCCCCATCTGCATGTTTTATTATCTATTATCAAGGTTTGATTATCAGTATATATTTATAAAATCTGTATCCTCATTTTTTTGTCTAATTAATCTCATACTGACAACAGTGTGTAAAAAATCTTTCATCAGTATATTTTTATTTTTTCTTGCATCTTTTTAGTTTCTCCTTTATAGTGATATTTATAGGGCTATTTGGTAAACAGATGTCTTTAACAGTTATATCTTCATTGTAAATTGTGGGATTTTTAGCTTTATAAAGCAGCCTTCTTTACTCTTTGTAATGATTTGTAGAATGAATTATACTGGTCAGCTAATAGGCTTGTAGTCTCAGCTTTCTCATAATTTACTTGGTGTGCCTTTGCTTGTCCCTTTATTTTTAGCCTTTCTGAATGACTTAGGTGTGTCTCTTGTATACAGTATAGAATTGGGTTTTGTTTTAGGATCCAATTTGAAAATCTTTTTCTTGATACAGGTGAGTTAAGCCTGTTCATGTTTGGTTTCAACTCTGTCCTGTTACTTTGAGTTATAATTTCTGTGTTTTATTTTCTACTTAGTGTTCTTCTCTCTTTTAAAAATTTCTTTTGGTATTTTGGAATGTTTGTTTTTCTTGCAATGTTACCTTTATACTTAAACCTTTTATAATGCCTTTTTTTTTTTTTTTACTGTCTGGTTTGACAGGTTTCAGTGGTATTTTTTGACTCCTGTCTTTACCCATAGAATAAGTGACTAGCTTATTCTAGTTTCACTTTTCTCTCACCTCATTCTCCCATTTTTGAGTCTAGGTTTGTGTCTTTTGCCCAATTTGGGAAGTTTTCTGTATTTCTTCAGCTACTTTTTCAGCTTCACCTCTTTCTGAAACTCTACTGACATAAATGTAACGTCTTTTGTTAATCATCCTACAAGTTCCTAAAGCTCTCTTCATTCTTTGCCATCTTCCCCTTTCCCCCACCCTCCATGGATGATTTATATTGATCTGTCTTTGAATTAGTTGATTTTTTTTCTCTTTCACTTCTACTTCCAATGAGTTTTAAATTTTGATTATTGAGTTTGTTAATTTTAAAATCCATGTGGTTCTTCCTTATGTCTCCTTTTTATTTGCTGAGATTTTCTATATTTTGTTTCAGATGTGTTCACAATTGCTTCGTGAAGAATTTTTATGACAGTTATGTTGGAGCTATCTGACTTACTTTGAAACTCCTGTCAGATAGTTGCAACCTCTGCGCCATCTCAATATTGGTGTCTGTTGCCCACCTTTTCCCTTTGCAGTGTAGATGATCCTGGTTCTTGATATGATGGGTTATTTTTAGCTGTAGCCCACATTTTGGGTGTTGTTATGAGACTCTGATTTCTATTTAAATCTTGCCTGCCTATTAATGCCAGACTGAGGAGTAGACAAGCTCTGCTCCACACAGCATCTGTTCACACCCTCAAGTAAGGAGGCCTTCCTTGTGGGGTAGGATGGTAGATGGATGCGACTCTCGGGCATACCTTCTGTCCTCTCATTTTTGAAGTTGTAATGTTTCTATTTTTCTGAAACATATATCATTTAAAAAGTATTCTTCCACTCTTATCTTCCCATTTGTGTTCATCTTTGATCTACAATGAAGCTCATCCTCTGGTAAGGATGTCAGCAGATTTTTCTGTAAAGAACTGATAGTAAATATTGTAGGCTTTTTTGAGCCACATGGTCTCTGTCCCACTAATGTGGAGTAGCAAAGGATATGTTACTGTAAGCTCTTCACTCCCCTCTCCTCTTCTCTGAAGTCTCACATAAGCTTAAGGCAGGAGGTCCAGACAAAGGATAGAATTCAGTTTTTTCTCTTCTTATAGGTAATTTGACATTTGTAGCATTCTCAGACTCCTAGTAATGTGAAGGTGTGGGCTATGTGTGGTTTTACATGCCCTTATTAAATAGTATACTTTTTTGAAGGATACATGGAGAGATTTGAATTGAGATGGTAGTATTTATTTTAGAGCAACAAATGTATTATAATAGGAAACATCTCTGGATTTCACATGAGGCCAGACCTAATGCTTACATTCCTCTGTCAAGACACCAAGGAAAACTGCTTATACGCTCTCTGACTTTGAATGAGTCAACAAACCTGAGCCTGGTTTTTGTTTATTATTTGCAAAGTTAAATGGGTGTAGTATATGGTTTATACTGTGTGCTCTTCTGCTGGAACATTTTTCAAGAGATTTGCAAATAATTACCTTTTTTCCCCTAAAGTTAAAATGCCAAGTCATTTATCTGTTTAATAGTCTGGAAAATTACATTGTTAAACATGTTTGAAAACTACTAATATGGATAAATGATCTTTGGGGGCTTTTCTAGACTTGAAGCAGCATGGCATACTGGTTTCATTCTGTATATAAAGTATTTCCTTATGATTATTGGGTATTCACTTTATGGGAGCAGGAAGAATTCCTTTTCTCCCTATTTTTAAGCTTGTCTACTTAATATATAGATATGGAAGGTGGGGTAGAAGTTGGCCCAGACTTCCGTGTCTCATTTTTGTGAAGAGTGACCTGAGGTAGCCACTGAGAGAGTTTTACCTTGTATCAGCTTAGCAGATATTTTTGCTACCAAGCTAAAACAAAATTTAATTACTTTTTATGTCACCATCTCCTAAATGTGTTATGTATCCTAAGCATTCAAACAAATATATTAAGTGGCCGTTCTTTTTTATTCCCTGCAGATTCTCGTGGACACTGTTTGGGCACTGTCATACCTAACAGATGGAGGTAATGAGCAGATACAGATGGTTATTGATTCAGGGGTTGTGCCGTTCCTTGTGCCCCTTCTGAGCCACCAGGAAGTGAAAGTTCAAGTAAGTATTAAGCATTTTTCTTACTTATATAAAATTTGTACTTGCTATAACCAGTTAACTTATACAACCAGGCTTCAATTTTATCAGTATGCACATTTCTTCAGTATTTCTTCTGCTATTTTACTGAATCTGATTTTGTTCATTTCTAAATCTTTATCTCATCCAGATTCTTTGCTGAGTTTCAGACTCATATAGCCAATTGTCTTTGAGTCCTTAGACATAACTGCCAAGAACCTCCTTCAGTAATATTCTATTATTGTTTCAAGCAGGCAAAAATGAACATACCGTCTTCTCCCACAAACCCACTCCTCTTCATATACCCCCTATTAATGGACAGCATAGTCCAAGCTAGGAACCGTGGTATTCCTCCTCTTATCTCTGCTGTATTTCAAAACCCTGTTAGTCCTCACTGTATAGCTTTCACATCTGTCTTCTCCTTGTATCTAGAGCCACTCATTTAGTTCAAGGTTTATTTTCTTTTCTCTGGATAACTGCATTTCTTTCTCTTTGTCTCTCTCTCTCTCTCATTTCTCATCACATCACTGATAGATCTGTTCATCCCACTTCTGCCAAAATGACTTTAGATAGAAATCTGTACCCATTCCAGGCCTTTATTAAAATCTTTCTGTGGTGCAAGTTTACTAATAGATAAAAATAGCTATGAAAAAAAATGGACCTTTACATTTTATTTTAATCTTTTCTCCAACAGTTTTTCACATAGTTTTTCCTGTATAATTCCAGTTTTCACAAGACTGTTGTTTAAAATTCAGAATTGCTTCTCAGTTCTATAAAATGCTTTGTGTAAGCATGCAGTAAGTTTCAATCATTCACCACTTGCATTTTTACATTTTCTCAGGATTATAAAAAACATAGAATCATTTTCATCATAAATTTATAGAAAATATTTTATCCCCACTCAGACAGCAGCACTCAGAGCGGTTGGCAACATAGTGACAGGCACAGATGAACAGACCCAGGTTGTTCTCAACTGCGATGTCCTGTCACACTTCCCAAACCTCTTATCACACCCAAAAGAGAAGATAAATAAGGTAAGGCATATAACAGCCCTGTCAGTGCACTTCTTTCTCTTTGTATATCTCATTTTTAACTACCTTCTTGTTTCGATTACTTTTCGCTTGTGATTCTCTTCGAACACTCTGGTTAATTTCAGATCACCTCTGCAGTTATTTTCTTTCAGTTCTTAATTGCCTGCTATAAGTGCTGCCATGATCATCACAGAATAAAATTATTTTCCTTCTAACCAGTGTTTTTGTTTCAATATATTGAGCAGTAGCAGTGATCAACAAATTAGTAGCCACTAGGTGGAAAGAACATGTGAAGTTTTCCATTGGGTGGCTATTATCTTTTGTTTTTGCTGGTGTTTTTTATAAACAAATAGATCATAATTTAATCTTCCTACAGAATTAGATTAAATGTAAAACTACAGTGCCTAAATTAAAGGATCATTAAAACTGTTTTCTGTTTGGTTTTTGTTTTTTAAGATTTTAAGCTTACGATATAAACTTACTGTTAAACACGTGCTGAAGTACTTTCGTCTTCTTGTCTAGCTTATTTCTCGTTGCGTGTTTTCAGCATTCATCCATGTTGGAGCTTGTATCAAGCTCCAACTGTTAGATACTGCATTGCACCTGTATACCGTGTTTTGTTTATACATTCATTTGTGGATGTACACTTTTGGATTGTTCCTACCTTTTGGCTCTTGTGAATAATAATACTGCTGTGAACATTGGTTTTAGTCCTTGCTTTCAGTTCCTTTGGGTGTATATCTTTATGAGTAGAATTGTCCAGTCGTATAGTAATTGCATGTTTAGCTTGTTGAAGTACTGTCAAGCTTCTTTCCATAGCAGTTGCACCGTTTTACATTCCTGTAAGCAGTGTTATGAAGGTTCTAGTCTTGTTTTATATAGATATTATTTATTTATTTATTTGACTGTGCCAGGTCTTAGTTGCAGCAGGTGGGATCTTCAGTCTTCATTAGAGCATGCGGGATTGTTCATTGTAGCATGTGAAATCCAGTTCCCTGACCAGGGATCAAATCCAGGCCCCCTGCATTGGGAAGGCAGGGAGTCTTAGCCCCTGGACCACGAGGAAAGTCCCTCCAATTCCTTTTTTTAATTATTATTGTAGCCATCCTAGTACTGTGAAGGTAGTGTCTGCTTGTTTCGATTTGCATGTACTGTAATACAGTCTTATCTGCCTGAAATGCCACCATCCCTCAGACTAACAAAACTGCTTATTTCTTCTTTGTCATAACTATATTTATATAGTTCCTTGACTAAAATTTGATAGTTGGATTTTTACAGAAAAGTGTGTTGTCAGAAATCAGATTTTGTAGGTGCTTTTGTTCCAGTGAGCTTCTCTGGTGGCTAAGGTGATAAAGAGTCCGTCTGCAATACAGAAGACCCGGGTTTGATCCCTGGGTCGGGAAGATTCCCGGAAGAAGGGATCTTCTGAAGAATGGCTACCCACTCCAGGATTCTTGCCTGGAGAATCCCATGGACAGAGGAGCCTGGTGGGCTACAGTCCATGGGATCGCAGAGTTGGACACGACTGAGCAACTAACACTTTCACTTTCAATTTGTTCCAATGAAGGGAAAGAAACCAGAGTATTTTGAACTCTAGGCAAATATATGTGATTTTTACAGCTGAATGTATTAGTATTCTGTGACTGGAAGCAAGGCTGAGAAGTGAGGAAACTGGACAGGAGTAGGTCGAGAGGTTCTGGCCTGGGATCTGGTATACTCTGAGTGAAGGTATCATAGGGGAAAGGAAGAGGGTTTCTATAGATAGATATCTCCTCGGTCAGCTTCAGCAAGGAGGTAGTTGTTGCAGAAGTTTTCCACCTTGAGTGTTTGTGTTATTTGCATGTTGGTTACATCATAGTTCTTTGGAGGTGTAAGTTACCAACTTGGTTTTTTTTCCCCCTCAACTTTTAGTTTGAAATTTTCAGATGTGCAAGAAATTTGCAAAAATGGTATAGTGAAACACCCTTGTACTCTAAAACGCCAGTTAATCAGTTATTAATATCTCACCACAATTGGATGGCAAAAAAGTTTACAGCCTTTTTATTTATTTATTATTTAGGCCATGTGCCAGGGCTTGTGGGATCTGAGTTCCCTGACTAGGGATTGAACCAGGCTGTGGTGATGAAAGTGCTGAATTGTAATCACTAGACCAGTGGGGGCTTTCCTGTAATCTTTCAGTTGTAGAGGAGGTGGAAGATAGTACTTTAACACTAAACTTAGAAATAAACCTTTTTGTTCATGACATAAATCCTCTAAGGTTACAATAATATTTGTCATATAGATCATTCTTAGACTAGTTAGAGACTTAAGTTCTAATATATTTTGCAAATAAGTATTTTTACAATAAAGCAATCATCTTTCTTAGAAGTAGTTTTAACAAAGTATTAGGAAATTCTGTCTTCTATTTATTTCTGTCATTTGTCTTTTAGAGCAGGGGTCCCCAACCTCTGGGCCAAGGACTAGTACCAGTCCCTGGCCTGTTCGGAATTGGGGCTGCACAGCAGGAGGTGAGCAGTGGGCAAGTGAGCAAGTCTTCATCAGTGTTTACAGCTGTTCCCCATTGCTTTCCTTAGCGTCTGAGCTCCACCTCCTATCAGAAGAATAGCAGCATTAGATTCTTGGAGCTTGTACCCAGATGTGAACTGTGCATGCGAGAGATCTAGGATGTGAACTCCTTGTGAAAATTTATTGCCTGTTGATCTGAGGTGGTGGTGCTCAATAATTACGGTGCCCTTGAATCATCCCAGTTGCCACCCCTGTCTGTGGGAAAGTTGTCTTCTACAAAACTGGTCCCTGGTGCCAAAAAAGTTGGGGACCACTGTTAAGAGGGAAGCTCATGCAGCAAAAATGTAAGGTCCTTGCATAAAGGTTTTTTGTCTGTTTTGTTCACTGCCATGTCACCACTGTCTAAAACAGTGCTTAGGGTATAGTCCTAAGCATCTGTATTATTGAAGGTTATGCTAGGTTAATGGGCCAAGATATTATGCTTAAAAGTTTCCTAATAGGTTTAAAATGGAAGATACTGTATTGCCTAATCACTTTTAGATGCATTTGCCTTATTGTAACTGAGCTGATTTTGTTATTGTATGTGTAAATCACATTAAAATAAGAGCATAAGCACATTAAAGATACAATTTTTCAAATAAAGGTGCCCTGTATTTTATTTAATTATAGGAAGCAGTGTGGTTCCTTTCCAACATTACAGCAGGCAACCAGCAACAAGTTCAAGCTGTAATAGATGCTGGATTAATTCCTATGATTATTCATCAGCTTGCCAAGGTCAGTCATTGTTACGAGTTCGTCATGTCTGTTAATATGTTATAATCAAGACTTTTTGAGCAAAAAATTCATTTCAGCATTTCTTTTTAAATCTTCAGGGGGACTTTGGAACACAAAAGGAAGCTGCTTGGGCTATTAGCAACTTGACGATAAGTGGCAGAAAAGATCAAGTGAGTCTGGGGAAAAAAACTGTTATGATTGTTAATACTGGGAAGTACACTACTCTCTTGTGTTTCAGGAGTTTTTGATTGTTTATAAGCCCTGTACTGTATTCCTTTGGAGGAAGAGGTAATTATATAAATAAGGGTATCTCTTCTCTTTTGTTGTCTAGGTTGAATACCTTGTACAGCAGAATGTAATACCACCATTCTGTAATTTATTGTCAGTGAAAGATTCTCAAGTTGTTCAGGTGGTTCTAGATGGTCTGAAAAACATTCTGATAATGGCTGGTGATGAAGCAAGCACAATAGCTGAAATAATAGAAGAGTGTGGAGGTAAGAGGGTTGATTAAAGAAAAACAGTTGAGCTGTGGAACTCTGAAACATTAGTTACTTTAAAGACAGTTAATTTGAAAGAAAAGTGCTAGGGTACATTGCTATTAATATCATCTGAGGATGTTACTATTCTTTATTTGCTATGTTAGTAATCCAGGAAGATTTTCCAGAAAACAGCTGATTGTGAAAGTCACTCCATAACCTTCTTAGAGTTTTACAATGCTTTTTAGGAAACACAATTACTCCTCTTGAAGTCATGTTGTTATGATTAAGTGAAAACAGATGTGATAGCATCACTGAATATTCAGACAGAAAGTGTTTTCTTAATAATAAGAAGAAAATATTCTAGAGATGTTAAGGAGTCTTGTCCATGGTCAGAGAAGTAGTTTGTGGTAGAAGCATAATTAAAAGCCAGATCTTCATACTGTGCTAATTCACTATTCATTTTGTTTTTAAGATGTCTTATTAATGCATACATATAGAATTTAGAAAGCTGGTAACAATGATGCTATATACAAGGCAGCAAAAGAGACACAGATGTAAAGAACAGATTTGGACTCTGTGGGAGAAGGCGAGGGTGGAATTATTTGAGAGACCAGTATTGAAACATGTATATTACCATATGTGAAACAGATGACCAGTGCCCTTGGAGAACACAGAAGGGGGCAGTGGGGAGGGAGGTGGCGGGGG
>SJYQ01000500.1:37149-65488 GCA_006410935.1 Redunca redunca | reverse complement strand
TTACTATATAAAAAAATTTAAAAAGCAGTTATTTTGAAACTACTTCGAAATAACTTAGCTAAAAAGACATTCAAGGAAGAATAGTATCAAGGATTTAATGGAGTTGCATCTGATATATGGAGTAAATATTTTGGGAATATAAATAAAGGGATTCTACAGTTAACTATTCTGAAAAAATATTCCCAAATTGATGTGGCTATATAGGAGATAAGCACCCTATTTCTTTCTTTCTTTTTTTCTTTTTCTTTTTTTTTTCAAGAAATCACTTCTGAATTTAAAGTTTTATCTTCTATTTGTGTCAATCTTTGAGTAACATTTGGAAAACAAAAAGATAAAAAATTATGTATGTATGTATGCAACAGTATGATTATACTAAAGGAATCTTAGGCTGGGGGAGATCTTGATTCTAGTCCTGTCACTCACTTGCCATGTAACCTGAAACAAACCCCTTTATATCTGTGCCACACTCCCTCATCTGTCAAGTGGAGTGTTTAGGTGATTTTTAAACTGCCTCCTCAGGGAACAGGTACCTCAAGGGCTTCTAAAGAGGAAGAAATTAGTGGGGTGCTGGTTCTCTAACCAGAACAACTCAGGATTGTATCTGTTTTTTAGATAAACGATCATCTTTGGAGGGTGGTAGGGAGGGTGTTTTTAGTTCTTTAGGATGTTTCATGATTAAATGAGCACAGTTTCTTTATTAGTATGTACTTAATTATTTTAATTATTATCAGGTTTGGAGAAAATTGAAGTTTTACAGCAACATGAAAATGAAGACATATATAAATTAGCATTTGAAATCATAGATCAGTATTTCTCTGGTGATGATGTAAGTATATATTAAAGTATAGTGTGTCTGCATGTACATTAAAATCTATACATAAAGTAAGTTTACTAAGAATTAATTTTCCATGACTAAATTGATACTGTATTTCTGTCACCTTTGCTTTTGTAATTTGTTAAATGGGAAGAAATAGTAATTATAGAAATGATGCATGTTCAAATAGGTAAAATAAATCTACAGATATAGGAACTTAAGAACGGGGCAGTGTTTAAATGCCCAGTTCTAAACTGCTGAGTCTCTCTCTATTCTTGCCTGTGCTGGGCCTCTGTTGCTGTGCAGGCTCCTCCCTAGTGGCGGTGCGTGGGCTTCTCATTGCGGTGGCTTCTCTTGGAGCAGAGCACGGGGCCTAGGGCACGTGGGCTTCAGGAGCTGTGGCTCCTGGTCTCCACAGCACAGGCTCGGTAGTTGTGGCACACGGGCTCAGTTGCTACGCAGAGGTGGGATCTTCCCACATCAGGGATAGAACCCATGTCCCCTGGTTTGGTGGGCAGTTGGTGTCTTTCCCTTTGAGCCCACAGGGAGGCCCTATGATTTTCTTAAAATATTTTTAGGTATTAAAAACACACACAGAATTCTTTTCCTAAGAAGTAAATCAGCTCTTCTTACACTGTAATGCATAGTATCTTAACATAATGAAAATTCTTTTTCTTGCTTCTTGTAGATTGATGAAGATCCTAGCCTCATTCCCGAAGCAACACAAGGAGGTACTTACAACTTTGACCCAACGGCCAACCTTCAAACAAAAGAATTCAATTTTTAAATTCAGTTGAGTGCAGCATCTATCCCACATTGAATACGAAGCACCACCAGATGGCTACCAAAATGACAAGAGCAACAGCAACTACCGAAGGCTCCAAAACATACATGCCTCTTTGTTTTGATGCTTCTAAAGCAAGCCATGTCTCAGTCACTTTGCAGTTGCCAAAAGTCACTATCCACATGGACTGTAAATGCATATGCATGATTTCCTAAACTGTTTTAGAATTCTCCTTAACAATCTTGACTACCCTATTGTCCCCCGTTCCCTGGTGCCACACGCTGACATCTGCAGTCTCCAGTTTAGAATATTCCGTAGTGGTGGCAAGTCAGCTGCCCACTTGATACTCCTTTGGAAAATGGTGCGCTGTGGATCAAGACACTTTGGTATGACACATACACGCATTGGAAGACTTTAAAGAGGTGCAGTCTGATCTGAGCCTCCATCATTGTCCTCCACAAACATATTTTCATACTCTTTATGTGGAAGAATAGATTTTAAAAGTACAAGCCAAATGATTTTCATTGGTGGAACTAACACAAACAAAAAGTAACTTAAAAAAAAAGAAACTTGGTTATTCATTAAACAGATAAGTTTTAAAAAACTGTGCTTCATCTACAAGTAATTGATGTGTTTATTATCTGCCTCAGAAGCCAGGGTTGGAGGAAGGACTTTAGCTATGGATGGTAACGCTTTCGCCATTATACCTAATTTTTGAGAACAGCAAGCCCTATTTGACCACTCACTTCAGCCTGTGTGTTCCTGCTGTTTTGAAGTAATCAAATGCTGTGCATGGTATTTTACCTGAGCTGCAACCTGTTACGGACTTGAACTTCTGTTTAAGTTGAAAGCAAGAATCCCTGACCATAAAGAAAAATAAATAAATAAAACCAAAAAACACAAAGGTCTAAAGTACCCATTGGTGATACTAAAAAAGAAAATCTTGCTTTCAGCTTTCAGGAGTTGATATTTTTCGTTTTAAATTGATAATTGGATATGGTTGATTTATATTGGGTTTAAACTGTGGAGCTTTCATGTTTACTGTAATTTAGTCTTAAAATATTTTTTACTTAGTAACCAGTGCTTTTGATAATGTGGTTGGCAACAAACCAGCAACTATCTGGAAGTGTCATAAAACTTCATTCTTTGAGTATTGGAAAGTTCATTCAGATCCTACTCTAAAAGCATATTCACATATAAAAAGATTGAGACAAGGATCTGCCTAGAGGAATAATCTGCAGTTATTTAACATAAACCTGATTTGCAGTGATCTTCAAGAAATTCTGAAAAATCTGGTATTACTGTGTAAAGTCACTGCTCTTGGTAAATTGTGCAGCCCAGTTATTAGTGAAAGAACATGGATTTGAAATTTCTTAAACTGAACAGTCTGTGCTATCACAGGAATGGTTTTGTTGCTATTGTTTACTGGGTATAATTTCCCAACGCGTTGATGTGAAGGGATAGGAAATCTAAACTAATTTAGTTATCCGATGGGAGGGGGGTGTATTTACTGTGATGAAGATGAGACACATGCCATCAGAGCTTTGTGAATCAGCGAGGGTGTTTTCACTGATACAACACATAGCAGGTGTGCATTCATTACGAATATGTGTATCTGCCAAGGTGGAGCCACTTTAAAGAGTGAGTTTTGTCTTGTATCTAAAGTGGATACAAGCGTATGTTTAAAATGCAAGATTTTTACTTGCTAGAGAATCTGTTTTAATATAGTGGTTTGGCCTCTGATTATTTATAGGTTTTATAAATTTTAGAATCAATTTCTCTTTAAGGTGGCTCAGACTTTTCAACTCTTGTGCACATAAAATTGAGTTGAAGTTCATTGTGCCTTTTTTTCTTTATCCAAATTTTGAGTTAAAGCTTCATATGGTAACTGCATCCTGTTCAGACACCATGGTCTAAATTTTTGAAACTGTGTGGTGTTCACTAAAAGTAGGAGTAATAAAAAGCTAATTAAGGTCACAAACTTCGGTGAAACCCTTAAAGTCCAAATCTTCTTGATATTGTGAATTATACCCCTTCCAGTTTACTTCCTTCTGGACTCCCCATAGTTACTGACAGTTACCTTTTAAATTTTGCACACATTGAGACTGAATTGGGCCTCTACTGTGCCGACTCCTATTTCCTCTTGTGTTTTAAGTGCAAACTAACATAAGTGAACATTAGCATCAAGTAGTGCAGACGTCCGTGTGCATCGGCTTGATCCAGTTTGTTGTGACCTATCGGTTTGGAATTGGAATTGCACCATTTCGTAGACAAAGGAAACTAAGTATATTGCTGCACTTTTACGTTTTCAAAACAGTGTTGAAAATTTGCATTGTTTTTATTTTTTTTAAACTCAGTTAAAAAAGACTAAAACGTTCTTTCAAAAGAGGCATCTAAATGTGTTCCTAATTTTGTATATGGGCTTAGGTTTTGTAACCAATAAAAAAGCTGCTATCAAATATGATAAAACATCGAAGAACTTATTTTTGAAAGTATCTGAATTTCCTAGTTTTGTTTTCTATGTGGTTAAGTGGAATTATTTTCCAAATATTAGCCCAATGAAGGTGAATCATGAATTAACTCTTTCACTATATTTTAATATCTCCTTTCCACTAGAGCAAACTAGGATGACCAGTAACAATGCTAGGTTCAAGAATATCCTGTAACCTCAGAAGTAGCAAAATCTACACTGATTTCCTAAGCTGCTGTAGATAGTGACAGAAACAATAGAAACTTCTTGTTGCACAGGCTTGAGGCTAGAAGTCAGGGTGGTGGCTGGGACTTGCTCTCTTGAGGGAAGGATCTTCATCTGTTCCTGCTTCTGGTGGTCCTCAGCTGGTAGCTGCATCTCCCTAGTCTCTGCCTTCATCAGCACATCAGTTCTCTGTGTGTCTCTGGCTTAAATACCGTAACTCATAGAAAGCCATTTCAGATGATTGTGTAATTGTGACTTTCATGAAACAAAAGCTGAAACTTTACTTAAGGCTTGTCTAATCCTTGAAAACCAGAACTTTGCAAGATAGTAATTGAAGTCAACCTAACAGTTTTAACCTGTTAGAGGTTGTGGCTCTACATGAAATCTTGGATTATTTAAAAGAACAGAGGATCAGCCAAACTTTACTTTTGTATAATGACACTTCAGATTATTTTTGAACAAACTCAATGTATGAGAAAGTAAATTACACTTGCCATCATGTACTTCACAAGGGTTGTCCTCTTGAGAAGATTATTGCTGGTAAAAACTTATGGATGTCAGTTGTCTAACAGTGATAGTTATGAATTTTCTTAACCCTAGTTGAACTGGGGGTTTAAATCTATTTGGAGAAAGGGAGTATAATTTCTGTACATTAAGCTGTAAGTTTTAAGGCATATATAGACCAAGGAGTGCTGTCTTTAACCTACCACTCATTTGTCCAAAGTGTAAAAAGAGCTCTTCACATAAATGATGTACTTTGTTAAATAAATGAGAAACACTGGTAGAATGACTCTCAAAAGCACAGCATATAGATGAGGCTGTATCTATACATACTTGTATACAGCTGACCCTGGAACAACATTTATTTGAACTGTGTGGGTCCACATATATGTGGGGTTTTTTCAATAGTAAATACTGTAGTACTGCACGATCTGCTGTTGGTTGACTCCTCAGATGTGGAACCACTTACACAAAGGAACTGCCGTATGGAAAAACTCGGTATATGGAGGTCTGACTATAAATTATAGGCAGATTTTCGAATATTCAGAGGGTCGGCACCCCTAACCTCTGTGTTGTTCAGGGTCAGCTATATAGATGGGACTCAGTACTCAATCAAGACAAAGTATTTAGGAATAGGAATGTGGGAATGCAGCATATTCACATCCTTCATCTTGTTCGGTCCCTAAGTCGTATCTGACTCTTTGCAACCCATGGACTGTAGTGTGCTAGGCTCTTCTGTTCTTCACTATCTCCCAGAGTTTGCTCAAATTCCTTTTTATTGAGTTGGTGACACTAGCTAACCGTCTCATCCTCCGTTGTCCCTTTCTCTTCCTGCCCTCAGTCTTTCCCAGCATCAGCACTGTGCTGTGCTTAGTCGCTTCTGTCATGTCCAACTCTTTGCGACCGCATCGACTGTAGCCTGCCAGGCTGCTCTCTCCATTGGGATTCTTCAAGCAAGAACACTGGAATGGGTTGCCATGCCCTCCTCCAGGGGATCTTCCCAGCCCAGGTCTCCTGCATTGCAGTCAGATTCTTTACCAACTGAGCCATCAGGGAAGCCCAAGAATACTGGAGAGGGTAGCCTATCCCTTCTCCAGGGGATCTTCCCGACCCAGGAATCCATCTGGGTCTCCTGCATTGCAGGCTAATTCTTTACCATCTGAGCCATCAGGGAAGCTTCCCTGATAAAGAGAATCCCTCTGTTACTCCCTAATAAACTCAATTTTGCTGGCTGCTGGCATAACCTTTAACTCTGTGCTCATTAATGGGTTGACTTGGGATCTTTTTCAGTTTTTCTCAGCATCAGAGTCTTTTCCAGTGAGTCAGCTCTTCGCATCAGGTGGCCAGAGTATTGGAGTTTCGGCTGCAGCATCTGTCCTGATGAATATTCAGGATTGATTTCCTTTGTTGATTGACTGGTTTGATCTCCTTGCAGTCCAAGGGACTCAAGAGTCTTCTCCAGAAGCACAGTTCAAAAGCATCGATTCTTCGGTGCTCAGCTCAGCCTTCTTTATGGTCCAACTCTCACATCCATACATGACTACTGGAAAAACCACAGCTTTGACTATATGGACCTTTGTAGGCAAAGTAATGTCTCTGCTTTTTAATACACTGCCTAGATTTGTCATAGCTTTTCTTCTAAGGAACAAGCATCTTTTAATTTCATGGCTGCAGTCACCATCTACAGTGATTTTGGAGCCCAGGAAAATAAAGTCTGTCACTGCTTCCATTTTTTTCCCCATCTATTTGCCATGAAGTGATAGGAATGGATGCCATGATCTTAGTTTTTTGAATGTTGAGTTTCAAGCCAGCTTTTTCACTGTCCTCTCTGACTCATATCAAGGGGCTCTTTAGCTCCTCTTCACTTTATGCCATAGAGTGGTATCATCTGCATATCAGGTGGTTGATATTTCTCCCGGTAGTTGTGATTCCAGCTTGTGAGTCATCCAGCCTGGCATTTCATGTGATGCACTCTATTTACCCATGAAATCCCTCAGCGAACTTTAATGTACATCAGGGTTTCTCAAACCCTTCAGTATTGACATTTTAGGGAACTCCCTGGTGGTCCAGTGGTTAGGACTCTTCACTTGCATTGCTGAGGGACCAGGTGCAATCCCTGGTCAGGAAACTAAGATCTTGCAGGCCTTGAAGTGTGGCCAAAAAAAAGGAGAAAAATGGACATTTTAGGCTGGGTAGTGTTTGATTATGGGAGGCTGTCCTGTGTATTGTAGTGTGTTTAGTTGCATCGTTAGGCTCTGCCCACTAGATTTTGTAGCACCTCTGTGCTTCCCAGTCAGGAGAGCAAAAAATGTCTCAAGACACAGCCACGTGTTTCCTGGGGGCCAGAACTGCCCCGTGTGTGAACGACTGGCCTAAATCAATTCAGCTAGGAAACTTCTGCACTCAAATGAGACAGCCTAAATCATGCCTTCTGTTCTATGAACAGTGCCGGGTCTTTCCCCCACCCCCAGAAACAGAAGATAAAAAGAGGAAACCCCCTGCCAAAAAAAAAAAAAAAAAATGTGCCTTTTCTTCATTCTCAGTTTTAGGAGAAATCAGCTTAGCACATTTCCCAGATCCCATATGAGGACTCCTGGCAGTCCTGAGCCTGTCTACTGCAAAGGGCTTAGGAGGAATGGGAATGTGGAGTAGTTACTCTCTTACATGCATCCTGTGGTTAAAAGAAGTTGTGTGTGTGCACACCACTAGGGAAGCCCAGTTCGCCCAGTTGCATCCAATTCTTTGCCATACTGTGGACTGCAGGCCACCAGGCTCCTTCGTCCATGGAATTTCCCAAGCAAGAATACTGGAGTGGGTTGCCATTTTCTCCTCCAGGGGATCTTCCCAAGCCAGGGATCGAAACAGCATGCCCTGTGTCTCCTGCATTGAAGGGGGATTCTTTACCACTGAGCTACTTTTAGGGAGCCCTAAAAGAAGTTGTGTGAAACAACCAAATGTGTGGATTGCCCTTTGTTTTCTTGTTTTCTCGACACTTCCCTGTAGCAATGTGTTTGAAACATTTTTAGTTGGAGAGCTTGAAGTTTTCTGGGAGAGCTGGGGTTGGAGCAGAGTAATCCCTAGCATAGTTTGTAAAACACCTCTTCAAAGCATTATGAGAGATTGGCCTCATCAGGATATTTCACAGGTTTATTAAAAATGATTAAAAGCAGGGAATCTATGGCTGTTCTATAAAGTATGTCTTCCCTGCAGGGCCTTTCTTCTGCAACATCCGTTTTCCCAGCCCTGAGGAACTGCCTACCATCTGCCTTCTTGAGTAATTCTTTAAAACTGTGGTTCCCGGAGATAAATGGGGCCTTGTGCCAAGTGATGTGTGAAGCCTCAAGGGAAACCAGGCATCTTCACAGGGCAGTGGTTTTACTTGATGCAAGAAAGTTTTATGGCACTACAAACCTAGGTGTTAGAGAGTAAAGGACACATTTTGAATAATGTTTTAAAGACAAAATCAGGTTTTGTTTTTGAGGCAGACCATTTTGTGGACACATTTCTGCAGGCTAGGAGTCAGAAGAGTTGGAGAAGCAAATGCACTCCCAAGTAGATCTATTTATGAACTAGCTTTCATTGTGACTGAGTCTTAATATTGAATAGAAGTCCCCACTCTTAAAGAACCATCATTACAAATGAACTGTTCTTGATTTCGAGTATAGACTTTTCATTATTCCCGTATAGCAGAAGAGACAGATCTGTTTTTATTAACTTCCTTTCTCAACCTGAACACTCCATGCATTTCAGCCATCCTGCTTTAAAGTTCTGCCTGGACCTGGTTCCTCTTGGCTTCGTGCATTCCAAGGACCCCGTGTATAAAGTGTGCTTTGGCTAGTTTCTGGATACAATAGAATGGGAACATTCCATTATCTGGCCATTTAATTCTGTTAACGTGGAAAAGACTGTTTCAGTTACTTTACCAGCTTCATCATCATTAGATTTGTGATCAGGTAACAGCCTCAGTTCTCTTTGTTTTCAGCTCTTTTCAATCCAGTAGTTTGGTGTTTACAGTTTTCAAACCTTAATAGAATTTATAAATTTCATTTTATTTGGTTTCAGCTCAGTTTTCTTCATAATAAGAACATTCCATATCTGTATGTATCTTCCATGGCTTCAGTCATTTTTTTATAAATAAGAATTTTGAAACTAAGCCTTTAAGAACATTCAAATACTTCTTGAGCATCCTGTCCCCTGCCAGGTCCCATGCTAGGGTGCAAGGTCCACGCACACACGAATTAAAGTAAAAGGTCAAATGTTAGACACAATGATATGTAATGGAATTGGCCTCATTAGGAAGGTGATAATCAGGCTGGCAGTGAGTTCTCAGTAAATGCCAGCCACTAGCACGAGTGCTTAAGAAGTACCAACTTGGCCCTCAACATCTCTGTGATGAAGATTCTTATTATCAGGCAGACAGCAGTTAAAGTCTCCAAAAATTACACAGCTGATAATGGTGAAGGAGAAGCAGGAGTTAATTGGGCAGATTCACTGGAAAAGCTTTTCTGGCAGAAGAAACAGTACAAAGTAAGAAGGAGCATGGGAGTCCAGGTAGTGAAAGGAAGTACAACTGGAACCAAAATGATAGTGAAGGGGAGGGCTGAAGAGATAGGCAGGTGTCAGACCCCCACCTGTAAGGCATACAAAGAAGTTTTGATATTCTACAAGCAATGGTAAATCATCTTCATTAAACAAGAGTAATGATAGAAGTATTGTGTTTAATAACAATCATTAGCTGGTAGGGCAAGGACAGGAAATGTACTTTGAGTTTAATAATGTGTACAGGTTGAAATAGTGAGTGTGAAGCCCTGAAGCAAGAGATGGTGAACAGGTTGGTCCATGAAGTGGATGAAAGAAAGTGTCCAACTCTTTACGACCCCATGGAGTGTAGCCAGGCTCCTCTGTCTGTGGGATTTCCCAGGCAAGAATACTGGTGTGGGTTGCCATGCCCTTCTGCAGGGGATCTTTCCAACCCAGGGATCGAACCTGGGTCTCTAGCATTGTGGGCAGATTCTTTACCATCTGAGCCACCAGATGGAATCCAGAGATACTGGCAACTAAAACAGAAACAAGTGAAGCTTAGATCAGGAATTGGAGGAGAGGAAGATATCAAGGATGATTTCTGTGTTTCTGGGTTGCTATAACTGATGAATATTAAGTAGCATAAAAGATAATAAGCAACACTGAGGGGGAGTTCCCTGGTTCATTGGTTAGGACTTGGCGCTTTCACTGCCGTGGCTGAGGATCAATCTCTGGTCGAGGAACAAAGAACATGAAAGCCTCACAGTGCAGTCAGAAGAAAAAGAAAAAAGCAACAGTACAGAGTCAGATGCATGGAGTAGAGGGTGATACGTTCAGTTCAGGTTGAGTTGAGTGGAGACACACAAATGATGGTCAACACTAAATACTGGGGCTCAGAGGAGAGGGCCAGCACTAGTGATCTGAATCCTCTGTTTGGGGGATTATTAAAACAGGAAGTGCAGGTCATCCCTGGGTATCCATGGGGCATTTGTTCCAGAAGCCCCTGTGTGTACCAGAATCCATGGATGTTCAAGTTCCATTAGTTTGCCCTTCCTATCTGTGGATTCAAGAGCTGACTGTTCAGTTCAGTTGCTCAGTCGTGTCCGACTCTTTTCGACCCCATGGACTGCAGCACGCCAGGCCTCTCTGTCCATCACCAACTTCCAAAGCCTACTCAAACTCATGTTCATCGCGTCGGTGATGCTATCCAACCATCTCATCCTCTGTCATCCACTTCTGCCTTCAATCTTTCCCAGCATCAGGGTCTTTTCCAAGGAGTCAGTTCTTCCCATCAGGTGTCCAAAGTATCATAGTTTCAGCTTCAGCATCTGTCCTTCTAATGTACATTCAGGACTGATTTCCTTTAGGATTGATTGGCTCTCCTTGCAATCCAAGGGACTCGCAAGAGTCTTCTCCAACACCACAGTTCTAAAGCATCAATTCTTCAGCACTCAGCTTTCTTCATAGTCCAACTCTCACATCCATACATGACTACTGGAAAAACCATAGCCTTGACTAGACGGACCTTTGGTGGCAAAGTAATGTCTCTGCTTTTTAATATGCTGTCTAGGTTGGTCATAGCCTTTCTTCCAAGGAGCAAGCATCTTCCAATTTCATGGCTGCAATCACCATCTGCAGTGACTTTGGAGCCCAGAAAGATAGTCTGTCACTGTTTCCATTGTTTCCCCATCTATTTGCCATGAAGTGATGGGACCGGATGCCATGATCTTATGTTTCTGAATGTTGAGTTTTAAGCCAATTTTTTCACTCTCCTCTTTCACTTTCAAGAGGCTTCAAGAGGCTTCACTTTCTGCCGTAAGGGTGGTGTCATCTGCATATCTGAGGTTATTGATATTTCCCCCAGCAATCTTGATTCCAGCTTGTGGCTTCGTCCAATCCGGCTGACTGTAGTTGTCTGTTAAGCATCTACTCAAGGGTCAAAAAGCAAAGGCCTTGGGGACACTGACTCGTGGGTTCTGGCCTCGGCCCAGTCACTGAGAGTCCTTAGACAAGTTATTTAAATCTGTTATTTGAGCCTGTTTCCACATTTGTAAAATAGGAAGACACACACTGAGTCCCAGGGTTGTAAAGAAAGATAAAATACCACATGAGCTGGCTCAGCTGTAAAAAATCTGCCTGCCAGTGCAGGAGATAGTTTCTATCCCTGGGTCAGGAAGATTCCTCTGGAGAAAGAAAAGGCAACCCACTCCAGTAGAACAGAGAAGCTTGGTGGGCTACAGTCCCTGGAGTGGCAAAGACTCAGACACGAATGAGCAACTAAACAGCAACACAGTAAATACAACATAAAATGCCTCAGGTAAATTATCTGGGGCCAAACTGCTGTGACCTACTGCTCCTCTCGCCCATACTCACGCTGCTTTTGGATCTTTAAGGACAGTGTTAGAGTAAGCCATAATGTCTACCGATGGTTGCTTGCAAGGGCTTAGAATATTTTGTCCCTAAAATTCTCCCACCCCCACCCCCTACCTCCTCCTTTCCCCCACTGCAGGCTATTGGCAAAATTTCCAACAGCTAGACTTCACATCCGGGCTTAAGGCTTTGAACCCTGTTAACAATCACACTGCATCAAAAGGTGTGGCCCTATCGCCAGCCTTTTGGGCGTGGTCTGAATAGGTGGCTTATGCTTACTCCTTGGAAGGAAAGTTATGACCAACCTAGATAGCATATTAAAAAGCAGAGACATTACTTTGCCAACAAAGGTCCGTCTAGTCAAGGCTATGGTTTTTCCAGTAGTCATGTNGCAATGGCACCCCACTCCAGTACTCTTGCCTAGAAAATCCCATGGACAGAGGAGCCTGGTGGGCTGCAGTTCATGGGGTCGAACAGTTGGACATGACTGAGCGACTTCACTTTCACTTTTCACTTTCATGCATTGGAGAAGGAAGTGGCACCCCACTCCAGTGTTCTTGCCTGGAGAATCCCAGGGACAGGGGAGCCTGGTGTGCTGCCATCTCTGGGGTTGCACAGAGTCAGACACAACTGAAGCGACTTAGTAGCAGCAGCAGCAGCAACAGAGATGATTTAGAGCCTAGGGGATGCTGTCCGGTTATATGCAAATACTACATCATTTTTATAGAAGTGACTTGAGCATTTGTGGGTTTTGGCATGCTTGGGAAACAGACCCCGTCTGAGGGAGGACTGGAATATTGAGAAAGAGCAGAGTTTTGGATAATCACCTAGGGCTGCAGATGTTTGTCAGTTGGATATGTGCACATATCAAATACTGCTGGAGTGGAATGACGAAATTCCTTCTTTCCTAATAGTCAACTTGTGGAGATTGAAGACGGTAAATAGTTCCCTCAACTCCTTTATTTATAGAATTGATTTTTTTTTTTTTTGCCCCACGGGGTCTCAGTTGCAGCACGTGGGATCTTCGGTCTTCGTTGCAGCATGCAGGATCTTTAGTTGTGGCCTGTGAACTCTTAATTGCAGCATGCGGGATCTAGTTTCGAGACCAGGAATCAAACCGTGGCCCCCTGGATTGGACCACCTGGGGAGTCTCTAAAGAATTTTTAAGCCGTTGCTAAACACAAGGTGTCCAAGGAACAGGGGCAATAAAACAGGTTACAAGGCTCACTTAAAGTGTATTATATTTTAGACACTCAAAAAGGGTATAAAAACACTAAAACATAGACCCACATGTTCACCACCTGGTTTAAAATTAAAGTCTGCTTTTCAAGCACCGACTGCCAGAAAGCACTGGATACATCTCCACTTGGCACCTTGAGGTGTAGCCCCGTGTATGCCCCACTCTCCTCCTTTATTCTGAAGGAAATTCTTCCCCCCACCACCACCCATGGACCCATCTTGTGCTGTTTACCTGTCTCAGCTGCAAAACATCCCACTGTTTGAGTGTACCATACCATACATACCTTGAAGTGAAAGTGTTAGTTGCTCGGTCGTGTCCGACTCTTTGTGACACCATGGTCTATAGCCTGCCAAGCTCCTCTGTTCTTATAATTCTCCAGACAAGAGTACTGGAGTGGGTTGCCTTTCCCTTCTCCAAGGGATCTTCCCAACCCAGAGATCAAACCCGTGTCTCCTGCATCTCCTAATTGTAGGCAGATTCTTTGCCATCTGAGCCACTGGGGACCTGAATATATACCTTGAATACATACAATAATCCCTTAATTCTAAAAGGCACTTTTTTTTTTTGGTATGTTACAACAATCAGTGGCATAACCACTGTGGGTTATTTTATTGATATATTAAAAATATATTTTAAAAATATGTGTATATTATTTTTTTTGAGCTTCCTTATGGCTCAGTCAGTAAAGAATCCGCCTGGAATGCAAGAGACCCAGATTCGATCCCTGGGTCAAGAATATCCCCTGGAGAAGGAAATGGCAACCCACTCCAGTATTCTTGCCTGGGAAATCCCAAGGACAGAGGAGCCTGGGTGAGCTACAGTCCATGGGGTTTCAAGAGTCAGACACAATTAGCCACTAAACCACCACTAAAAAAATATGTATTCATTTGTCTGACTGCACCAACTCTTAGTTGCAGTACCTGGCATCTTTTACTTGTGGCGTTGGAACTATTTGAGCAGCATGTGGGATCTAGTTCTCTGACCAGGGATCGAACCTGGGCCCCTTGCATGGAGAGTGCGGAATCACAGCCACTGGATCACCAGGGAAGTCCCTGATATTTTATGTCTCTGGAATTAGGTTGTATCTTTCAGTTGATAATGAAATATGATAGATAAAAGCACGCCCATTAATAATGTCTGGTTAAGTTGACTATTGATACACAATGCTTCAACCAGCGTCTTGGTACACATATCTTAGAGACTGTGAGAAGGGCTCTTAAGTGGTTGAGGCCTACCAGGCAAATGCGTGTCCATATTATCTTTGAGATGATTGGGAGTTTGTTGTGAGAATACCCAGAAATGTGGGCGGAGCTAAGATTTGAATAGAAAGACTAAGGAGGTCTGAAACCCCAGCTCACACCAATATAGTATACTAACGCATATATATGGAATTTAGAAAGATGGGGATGATGACCCTGTATGCGAGACAACAAAAGAGACTCAGATCTATAGAGTGAACTTTTGGACTCTGGGGTAGAGAGAGAGGGAGAGGGTGGGATGAGACGGGAGAATGGCATTGAAACATGTATACTTATATTGTAAATTGTAATTTCAAAACAAAAATAAATAAAATTTGCAAACCATCAAAAAAAAAAAAAATGAAACCCCAGCTCACTTCTTCCCACTGGAACCTGAGCTGTCTCTCGTCACCCCTTTTGACTTGACTTCTCAAATTGAGGAGCTGTTTGGGTCTGTTGGCCACCATAAAATGCCGAGCTCCCCTGTTGCACAGAGATTCAACCAAGCATTGCCAGAGATGGTTCAGCTCCCTGATGTCCAATCAGACACTGGTTACCTGGGGCTGCAGCTCTGACCTTCAGTTCATCGGTTATGGCTGGGATGGAGGACTGGTTGGTTTCCATGATGGGAACCATGGTGACATCCATGAAGAAATCAGTGGTTTGGCTCACCTTTGCTCAAAAGGTGCTATGGGTGTTTCTTGCCCTGGTGCTTCATGGGTTTTCCCTCATCTGTGATCTAAGTATAGCATTCTAGGCATGGCCAGGGGGCTTCCCAGGTGGCACTAATGGTAAAGAATCTGTCTGCCAATGCAGGAGATACAGACCCAGGTTCAGTCCCAGTGTCAGGAAGATCCCCTGGAATAGGAAATAGCAACCTGATCCCGTATTCTTTCCTGGAGAATCTCATGGACAGAGGAGCCTGGTGGGCTACAGTCTATGAGGTTGCAAAGAGCTGAAAACAACTGAGTGACTGAGCACAGGCATGGCCAGAGCTGGAGGCAGGGTGTATATGCCTGTTTGGGGAACATGTGGAAGTCCAGATTGATTAGAACGGAAGATTTACATAGGGTAAGACTCTAGCAACCCGTGTCCAGCTGATATCTGCAGACCTAGATGATTATCATAGGCTTTGATTTCTCTTTCTTTAGAGTCCGCTGTCAGTATCTATGGTGGATTGCTTCCATAACCCCGTGGGATACTCAAAACCGCCAATTCTTAGGTCCCTTATATAAAGAAGGGGGACAAACTGGAAAGAGAACTTGAATTACAGATAAGGCTTAGAGTTTTATTCTGTGGAAGGAAGCCCTGGAAGTGTTTCAGTCAAGGAAGTAAGGTGGCCAGAGTGGATCTTTCAAAAGATAATTTGTTGGTGGTGTGTTAAGTCACAGGGTAAGGGGTCTGAGATTTTACCTTTCTTCAAGTGAAGTTAGCCTTGTTGATTGTCCAAGCTCCACAGGGCAAGGCAGTGAGGGCCAGATGGTACTTGCACAGGCTGGAGGGCCGCGTTACAGGAGAGGAACAACCCCCAAATTAGGTTCCCATCTTCTGTGGAGCTGCTAGTGACCTGCTCCTACTTCTCTCTGGAGAAAGACCTTATCTTTACTCAGAAATGTAAACAGATCTCTGAGGAAGAGGAGGTAAGGTCTTTATCTTCACTACCCTGAAACATCTCAGGAAGGAGAGGTCTCTAAGCCCTACTACTCTGGAATGTCTCCTTCCATGCATATTCTTTTTTTTTCAATAGATTATTTTTTTTACATGTTTTTCTTTTTAGAATAATTTTATTTGTCTTTGGCTGTGCTGGGTCCTTGTTGCTGTGCGGGCTTTTTCTCTAGTTGCAGTGTTAGTTGCTCAGTCATGTCCAACCCTTTGGACAGTCCGACCCCATGGACTGTAGCCCACCAGGCTCCTCTGTCCATGGGATTCTCCAGGCAAGTATACTGGAGTGGGTTGCCATTACCTTCTCCAGGGGATCTTCCCGACCCAGGGATCTTGGTCGTGGCGCATGAACTCTAGTTGTGGCGTACGGGCACCAGAGCCCATGGGCTGTAGCAGTACTTTAGTGCTTAGGCTCAGAAGTTGCGGCCCTGGGCTTAATTGCTCCATAGCATGTGGGATCTTAGTTCCCTGTTCAGGGATCAAACCCACATCCTCTGCACTGCAAGGCAGATTCTTAACCATGAGACCACCAGGAATATTCTTAAATTGATGTGAATGCCTGTGCTTAGACACCCCAACCAGACGTTGCAAGAATAGGAGATCTTATGGAAAATTGTTTCCTAACAGATGCAGGGTGGATTGGAAAGGATAGTTCAGGGCAAGAAGATCAGCTAAAAGCGATTGCAGTATTTTAGGAATGAGAAGAAAGCTGAGCTCGGGTAGTGATGAAAGTTAAAATGAGGAGGAAAGCGAAAGGAAGAATTTTATGAGTCAGAGTAACCACTTATACATCGGGAGTGGAGATGATCTTGGGGTTTAGAATTTGGCCGGCTTGGATAATGTTGATAATGTTAACAAGGACAAGAAAGTCTGATTTTAGAACTGTGAATCTGGGACTCCAGGGTGTAATTGAGGGGAAGTGGTTGGAAGGCGCTGAAAATGTAAGACCCGTTGGAGAGACAGAGTCCGGATAGAACAGAGAGTTGGAAGTTCCTCACTGGACTGGAGGAGACAGTAGGAAGCCCTGGGGAGACTGACTTCCAAAGAAGAGAAAACAGAACGGTGAAAGCCTGGGGGATGACAGCAGAGTCTTTTGATATTGCTATTGAACAATCAGGAAGAGGAAGACCCAGGAAGGATCTTGGGGGCAAGGCCAAGAACAAGATATAGTGCTGGGTCCTGGGAGCCAAAGAAGGGAATATCAGGATCACCGTGAAATGTGCCGCACTGTTACAAAAACAAAAAGTTCAAAAAAGGTGAAGGCTGAGCCTTTTGGGATCAGCCGTCTGGAAATGGATGTAGATGGCATTGTTTGAGTTGGGGCACTAGCACCTGGGGGCAAGGGCTTGGCAGGTGGGGCAGAGGGGAAGTGGACTCAGCATATGCCAGACTTGCAGGAGATTTGGTGGTGGGAGGAAGGACAGTGCAGGAATGTGCCGACTTGAAGAAAAATGGACAGACTTAAGAGCTGTGAGAGTAAGGTTTGTTTTTTTTAATTTAATATATAGAGGTATTTTTTTAGCTGCACTGGGTCTCTGTTGCTGCGTGGGCTTTCTCTAGGTGCAGAGAGCGGGGGCTACTCTCTAGCTGGCGTGCGCAGGCTTCTCTTACTGGGGAGCTCGGGCTCTAGGCATGTGGGCTTAGCTGCCCCACAGCACACGGCATCTTCCCCGACCAGGGATCGAACCCATGTCCCCCGCATTGACGGATAAATTCTTAACAGCAGGACCGCCAGGGAAGTCTGTGAGTCTAAGTTTTAATTCAGGGACCTTACTGAGGACTGTGAGTGGTCCAGGAGACAGCCTCTCAGCTCAGAAGAAGCTGCCCCCAAAAGGTAGGGGAAAAGAAAGAAGAAAGTCACTCAGTCATGTTTGACTCTGTGACCCACCAGGCTCCTCTGTCCATGGAATTCTCCAGGCAAGAATACTGGAGTGGGTTGCCATGAAAGAGCTTATATATGGGTTTTGGCTAGGGAAGACATGCAGTCAAGCACACGTCCTCGATAAAAAAAATCACTGCTGGTCACAAAAAAACAACATATCTCAAGGTAACAATATCAGTGCTTGTCCAGCCATATGTGTGAAGATGCTTGAATCTGGGCTCATGAAAATTCCTCCTGAGACGTGCATCCTACAATCTCTGGGGCCTGTTTTTCTGAAGCACAGTGTGTCTCATCCTGCATTTCACCCCGAGTTCCTCTCAGAGAGCGCAGCAACTGCAGTGGCTGTTGACTTCATCCGCATAGAGCTGGGTGCTGAGCAACACCCTTTATTCTTCCTTGTTTACAAAGAAAAGTTCAAAAGATACGGCAAGAGCCAGGGACTTGGGGTTTAAGGTGGGAAGGTCTGTGCGCATGTGCGAGCAGGACCCTGGTCCTGGGGAGGGTGGACGGCAGAGCTGTGTGTGGGCCCACGTGTCGTCTGGTGTTGCCCGGCCGCGTGAACCAAGGGGAATCGGATGTGCCTGACTCTGCCACTGGTCCTCTGCTCAGACCCCTCGGCTAGCCATTCCCACCCTCTCATGACTGTGGAGCAGCACTCGGGCTTGTCCATCAGGCTGCAGGACGGTTGTCACGGAACATCTGGGCTCTGTAAGTCTCTCCATTCATTCTGCCTTAACGCCCAAGCATCATCTTTCTTCAAGAAATCCTGAGGCTGCTTACCTCCCTATTAATTGGTGTATTTTGGACATTACCCTTTTCCGTTTCACGTTGCCATCTGTTCTTTGCCTTCACGGCAATAACTTCAGCCTCTGATCTTGGGACTTTCTAAAATTGTCTTCCTCCCACTACTTTGTCATGAGGTCTGAAGTTGCCTTTTAATTCGCCGTCTGTTGCTGGCTTCTGTTTTCCTTTCCATTTTCGGCATCATTATCTCCATCAGTTTTGCTCTAAGATAGCTATCCTCTCTGGTAAATGAATTTATAGTCCTTGTGCTGTTTGGCAAGCCTGGTGAATCACAATTGGTTTAGCTGTGTATTCAGAGTAATGGTTCAGGCTGGTTTATTTTGTGTGTCACCTTGGCTGGGCCATGGGGTGCCCAGATATTTGGACAAACGTTATCCTGGGTGTTTCTGTGAAGATGTTTTGGATGAAGTTAATATTTACGATGGTAAAGCAGAAAATGCCCTCCGTAACACGAGTGGGCCTCATCCCGTCAACTGAAGGCCTGTTGTTCAGTCGCTTTGTCGTTCTGACTCTGCGACCCCATGGACTGCAGCACGCCAGGCTTCCCTGTCCTTCACCATGTCCCGGAGTTTGCTCAACTCATGTCCACTGATTCAGTGATGCCATCCAGCCATCTCATCCTCTGTCGTCCCCTTCTCCTCCTGCCCTCGATCTTTCCCAGTGTCAGAGTCTTTTCCACTGAGTCAGCTCTTCGCATCAGGTGGCCAAAGTGTTGGAGCTTCAGCTTCAGCATCAGTCCTTGCAATGGATATTCAGGGTTGATTTCCTTTAGAATGGAACTGGTTGGATCTCCTTGGTGTCCTCACTGGAACAAAAACCTGGTCTCCCCTCAAGTCAGAAAGAGAGCCTCCTACCTGGGAGATGTTCATGCTGGGACACTGGCTTTTTACTGCCTTTTGACTCAAACTGAAACAAGGACTTTTCCTGAATCCCAAGCCTGCTGGTCTTTGGACTAGATCTGTACCGTGGCGTTCCGTCTCTTCTCAGGCCTCTGGTTGGGTTAGAGCTCCATTGGCTTTCTTGGGTCTCCAGCTTGCTGACTCAACCTCAGGTCGTGGGACTTGTCAGCCTTCATAACTGCTTAAGCCAGTTCCTTATGATAAGTCTAGGTAGATAGATATATAGACATATATAGACATAAATTTAGGTATACATCTAATCTCCTGGTGGTTCTGTTTATGGTGTCAAAGCCTAAAGACTAGCTCCCAGAATGAGCCACTGTCCATTATTTAGGGTGGTAGACAGTCCTCGTACTTCTGCAGATCAGGATTCAGTCTGTTTTCTAACACGATGAAGAATGTTCCTTAGCAATTGGGATGGCTGTCCATGTAGCCACATCTCAGAATGACATATTGTTCCTCCTTTCCACAAAATTTGAGTGCCTGCCAGGGCACCTGTGTCTAGATACAAACAAAATAGATGACACTTGTCCTCTCAGAGTTTATGGGTTAGCAGATTTTTTTCTTATTATTTCATGTGGAAAATAATATTTGTTAATATAAATATTAATAATATTTATTAATGTCACTTGATATGAGAAATTTCCTTTGCAGATAAGGGCTAGGAGAAGCTTAGTTTCTTTTTTAAAAATTGGTCTCTTTCTCTCTGATGGCAAGAACAAAATAAATGTTTCTCCTTTTCACTTTGGCTGCTTGGATTCTCAGAACCATATTTAAGCTCTATAATAACACAAGATAGTCTACATATAGATGTTTTTATTGTCCCCGATCCAAATTCTTATGTATATTTTACCATTTAGTGGAATGTTTTTGTTGTAATTAACCTAAAATCTTTTGTAAAAGGAGAAAGCCTGTAAATACTTCAAAAAATTTTAATGCAACTAAACTTACTTCCTTTGAAATAAAAATATTCCAGGGAAATATCTTCTTTCTTTTATAACACTAAACACAATTTGTAACTATTTTGACTTCTTCTATCTCCAGAACCTGGCCTAGTGCCTGGTTTGTAGGAGCTATTCTAGAATATTTGTTAATACTGAATGAATGGAAGAGTGACTCTCTTCATTTAATTTTTAGCAGCATCTGCCATTTACATGTTAAGCCTCTGATTGCTCAGATATCTAAAATGTCAGTTCTTGGACTTCCTTTGTGGTCCAGTGGTTAAGACTGTGCCCTCCCAGTGCAGGGGTCATGGGTTTGATCCCTGGTCAGGGAACTAAGATTCCATATACCATAAGGCAAAAAAAAAAAAAAAAAAGTGGTTAAAATGTCAGTTCTTTTTCTATGTCAGACAGTCGTTTCAAACAAAATTTGTTTGAATTATTTATTTCCACAATAATTGTAAAAAAAAAAGCATATCTACAAGGAAGAAAAGTTAAAATTACCTAGAGATAATTATTGTTAGTATTCTTAAAAATAGCCTTCCAGAATTTATATGAATATATATATCCATATAAATATTTTTCAGAATCCTTTTTGAAAAAATGGGATCATATTATTCATTCTTTGTTGCTTTTTTTCATTTAGCTGTGTTCAGTGACCATCTGTATGAGTCTCTTGAACTATTAATACCTCATAAATTTAAATAACTGCTTAGGATTCCATTATACTTCATGTATAATCTTTTTTACCAATCCTAAATTGTTGGACTTACAGGCTTTTCCCAGTCGCTGGCAATTATATAGAATGTTCTCTGTACATTTTCATGCACTTGGAGAAGGCAATGGCACCCCACTCCAGTACTCTTGCCTGGAAAATCCCATGGACGGAGGAGCCTGGTGGGCTGCAGTCCATGGGGTCACTAAGAGTCCGACTAGACTGACTGACTTCACTTTCACTTTTCACTTTCACTTTCATGCATTGAAGAAGGAAAGAGCAACCCACTCCAGTGTTCTTGCCTGGAGAATCCCAGGGATGGGGGAGCCTGTTGGGCTGCCGTCTATGGGGTCGCACAGAGTCGGACACGACTGAAGTGACTTAGCAGTAGCAATCTTAAGTGTTTACCCAGGATGAATCCTGAAAAGTATAGTTGCTTGCTCTAAGGGAGTTTCCCTGGTGGTTCAGTTGGTAAAGAATCTGCCTGCAATGCAGGAGACCCGGGTTTGATCTCTGGGTTGGGAAGATCCCCTGGAGAAGGAAATGGCAAACCACTCCAGTATTCTTGCCTGGGAAACGCTGTGGACAGAGGAGCCTGGCGGGCTACAGTCCATGGGGTCACAAGAGTCGGACACGACTTTGCAGCTAAACCAAGGGAAGCCAGTGTTTGAAGATACCAGAAACGTGATCCCCATTTGTAGTCCCATCAGCTACTTTGTCCCAGACATCCAGTAGGAGATAGCAAGATTGTATCAGGTACCTCTCAGATCTTCTTGGCTTCATCTGACCCTTGACAGTTTGCTCTGCTTCTGCCACCATGATGGCGACCAACTCCAGCTTCACTGGGTCCCATCCAGGCAGCTTCTGCTTCCAGCCCCTGCCCCAGGCTCCTCATATGCCACTCAGGTGTGAGGTCCTGGGGTCCCACTCGGCTTCCACGCCCCTGCCCATGGATGAACCTTTGACAATGGTTTTTGGGAACCACAGGATAAATTCTTCCTTCCTCACCCAAGAGGAACTCCCCAAAGAAGCAATAGTTCATACAGTCTTTGTACAAGTGTAAGACTGAGACATCAGTTAGCTTGTTACTAAGCAGCTTTACTAAGCTGCTAAACCCACTAATGTAGCCTTATACCTGATTCATGCCTCTCCTTGGCCCCGTTTCCCATTTCTCCTCCTTTGCCTCCTGGGGGCAGCAATCCCCATAAAAGTAGTAGAATACAGTATAATACTTCCTCACTTAAAGTGAGGTCATGAGCGTGGACCTTCTCCCAATAACGACTGGTTCCTAATAAAGGAGGGAATTTGGACAGAGGGAGAGAACACCATGTGAACTTGAAGGCATCAATCAGAGTGAGGCTCCTTCATGCCAAGGCGCACCAAAGAGTACCGTCAAATCCCTGGAGGGTGTAGGGGAGAGGGGCACGAGACAGATTCCACCTGCAGCCCTGGGAAGAAAACGGCCCTGCTCACAGGTTGATCCTGCTCACCAGCCTCCAGAACTGTGGCACAGTTCAGTGGTGGCGGTTTTAAGCCACCCGATCTGTAGTACTTTTCTGTGGCAGCCCAATCCAGTGACTACCCCTGCTTCCTGGTAACTTTATTCAGAGTGTCACTTTGTTCTGGGCCTCTTCTGGCCTCTTCTACGTATTAATTGTCAGAATCAGACTGGATTCACGCCCTCTTTCTGAATTGGTGCTCTCGGAGAATAAGAATGTTGTCGCGGGCCTAGCTCGGGTCTGTTCGGGTTGTGATGTTTTGCAAGGGCTGCTTTGTAGGCCAGCCACCAGCCCGTGTGCTGACTGCCTCCTTGTCCCTCCCGATCCTCGGGTCCGGGCACCTGGATCCGCTCCCATAGGAGCGGCTGTCGCCCTGGCCCAGTCCATGGCGAGCGTAGTGTGCGTCGTGCCCCGCACATCCAGAGGAATGCCTGGTACCATGTGTGGAAAGTGAGAACACTGCCATATCTGGAGGGGCATTCAGGAGCCAAGTAGCCCAATCTCCCCTTGAAATAGGACTTTTCTCATAGTCCAGACAGATGTCCTCAGGTCAGCCACCTGTGCTTGAAATCATGCAGTGGGTGCCATCTTTCCCAAACAGAATAGCTCTAGTTACAAGAAAGTGTCGCCTTATGTTGGGCTGAGACTAGCCCCCTTGTGATTTCTTTGGGTCCTACTTGTGCCATCTTCTGTAGCCCAAAGGGAGGCTGAGCTGCAGCTCTGCCAATTCCCACGGCGTGGTTTCCTGGCTCTTTTCTGCCCTGTCACTCACCCTCACTCACACCACAGGCTGCCTTTCAAGTGCTGGTTACTCGGCGTTGTTCCAGAGGAGCTCTGACTCAAGAAACCCGGGGCGGAGTGGGAAGGCGGGCGAAGCATGGGCTTTGGGGTCCGACACGTGTGCTGGTGCAGCCGGCTATGTCTTTCCCCACCTGTGAAATCCTGGGCAGGGCCCCTTTTCCCGCTGGAAATACTTTCTGTGATGCAGAGGGCAAGGAAGAAATATGTGTGCATTATGAAATATCCTGGTGATTTAATGACTCGTTTGTGTCCGACCCTTTGTGCCTCCATGGACTGGAGCCTGCCAGGCTCCTCTGTCCATGGAATTTTCCAGGCAAGAGTACTGGAGCAGGTTGCCATTCCCTTTTCCAGGGGATCTTCCCAACCCAGAGATCAAACCCAGGTCTCCTGCATTGCAGGCGGATTCTTTACCATCTGAGCCATCAGGGTATGTGCGTTAAATATGTGTGAGAAATACAGGCTGAGGAGGCTTTGCAGAGCATATACAGAAAAACCAAAATTCTCACTACAGTGATTTCCCCCATTTACTGCTGCTGCTAAGTCACTTCAGTCGTGTCTGACTCTCTGCGACTCCATGGACTGTAGCCTGCCAGGCTCCTCTGTCCATGGGATTTCCCAGCCAAGTATACTAGAGTAGGTTGTCATGCCCTCCTCCAGGGGATCTTGCCGACCCAGGGATCAAACCTGAGTCTCCTGCAGCTCCTATATCAAAGGCAGATTCTTTACTCTTAAGCACCGGGGAAATTATTTATTTCATTGTTTACTCATAGTTGTATTTTGCATTAAACTCTTTTGGCAGCGAAGAGAAATAAAAAGCAAAATAATATATATATATATATATATATATTTTTTTTTTTAAGGAAGGGAGAAAGGAAACTTTCTTTCTGGGTTTCCTTATTGTGTTAGTCTCTTTAGGCTGCTGCAACAAAATGCCACACCCTGGGTGGCTTATAAACAACAGAAATTTCTTTCTCATAGTTTTGGAGCCTAGAAGGCCAAGATCAGGACCCAAATTTGAGATGTCTACCCCAAATTTGTAGACATAAAGTGTGGAACTAATATTTTCTTGGAGTGGTTGTTGAAAGGATTAAAGTTTGTAATTTGGGGCAGGTCTTCTCAAACTTGATTGTGCCCAGGAATCTCCATAAGTCTGAGCTAGGGTCTGACAGTCCACACAAGCTCCCAGCTGGTGCCCGAGCTGTGGTCCATGGACCATATATGAATAGCAAGGATGCAGGGCACTGGGCATGGTGCCCAGAGCTTAGCAGAGTTCAGTTAATGTTCATCCTTCTTCTGTCCCTTTTGTGACCCCTTCTCACAATCCTCCTTACTTGGATTAAGTTTTAAACTTCATTCTGTCCCTAAGTAATAGTGTGATAATACACATGTCCAATAAAGATGAGCCTTGGAAGGTTTCAAATCTAAGAAGTAACTGCCTCAGCAAAGGAGGGTATATTCTTTAAAGGGGAGAAGTGGTTTTTAAGTCCTAAAGCAAACACTAAGCTACCGTGTTGTGGGAACAATAGAACTCGTGTGGCTGTGTGGTACCCGAACTTCTGAAAGGGCCAGCCTGGTCCATTGTTAATATCAGGCAACGGCCCGCCTGCTAGGACCGAGTGGAATGGTTCCATCGAATGGAAGTCGTCGCCTCATTAAGCGGATGACAGCTGGGCAGCATATATTTATGAAGTCAATAAAGCCTTGTCATTGAGGGGCTGTAGGAGGCTGAAGCAGCTGATCCTTCCAGAAACAATGATATGTGCTGTTGCCATGACATGGAAAAATCAAGTCCGATTAGGCTGAGGTTTTATGAGTCAGATCAGTAAATGCTAATACATTTTGACAGGATTTATGTATTGATTCTATTCTTACTCCACTTTATTCTCCCACTCTTAATGCACTGCAGTTTTTCTGGCTCTTCATTCAAACACTTTTTCTTTTTTTAACCTTGCAAATATATTTAACTATAAATTCAGCCTTTACAAACACAAACACAAATTACAAAGAAGAAAATGTATGTTCTCTTTTATTTCTATAAAGGCTTACAAAAATTTTTCTTTAAGGGTGAAATGAGTAAATTGAGCATTCTTTACCAATTGGTCATTGAGTTATAAATAGCAAAAACTTGCCCAGCTCAAGCATGTTTTTAAAATCTGAGCTTTGACTTGTAGCTGTCTCAAAGTCTATAAAATACGTTGTTAGAACTACATGTCTGGAACACATTAAGTGAAAAGTGAGACCAGCCTTCCCCCCGCCCCCCCTCCGCTGTCCCCCACTTCAAGGCACGTGAGATCTTAGTTCCCTGACCAAGAACTGAACATTGGAAATACGGAGTATTAACCGCTGAACCGCCAGGGAAGTCTTGCCTTTGTTTCTTAATTTATTTGCCATGATTCATTTTAGCTTTTAAGTTGATTTTGTTAGCAGCTCAATTAGACAGTATAGTCCAGTCACATTTTAGGGCATTTAATATGAATTAAACGGTTTTTAAACCAAAATTCCTGATACATTGAACTTAAAGTCTTTTAAGTCAATAAACATTGTGGAATTGTCCTCATCGCCCTCTAGGTTGATAGTAGGAAAACTAATGGCAGGGAGAAAGTATTTTAAATATTTATAGCTATATAATAACATATCCATGAAAAATTCCCTGAAGGCTACTATGGAACTCAGGGAGTGATATCTCTGGGGGGTGAGATTGGGGATCAGGAGAGAAAGAGACTTTTACCTTTTACCTTATAGCTTTTTGTAAATTTTTTTACTTACAGCATGTATCACTTCAATAATTTTTAATAGTTAAAATGGTAAAGGTACACCCCCAGAAGAGTAAAGAAAAGTGTGATGGAAAGTCAGCATGCTGTGGGGGTTGGGAGCACCGATGTGGGGCAAGGACAGGTGAGTTGTAACAGGAAAAGAGCCCTATCAGGGTGAGCCCTAGCAGTAAAGACCTGGCCTGCCAATACAGGAGATGCAAGAGACGCGGGTTTGATCGCAGGGTCGGGAAGATCCCCTGGAGGAAGGCATGGCAAGCCACTGCAGTATTCTTGCTTGGGAAATGCCACGGACAGAGAAGCCTGGTGGGCTACAGTCCGTGGGGTCACAGAGTCGGACGCGACTGAAGCGCCTTAGCGTGCACACACGGGGGAGTGGAAGCCCGCTCTCCAGCTTCTCTGCAGACTTAACTGGACAACACGGAGGATTCACTCGGCGTGTCACCCGGAGCCGGGAGGACAGGGGGCTAGCATGTCAGTGGCTGTTCGTTCACCAGAAGGGCACAGGTAATTTGAAAAGGGAGTGCAAACACCAAGGCCGTTTTCCCTTTCTTTCTGCGGTCATGGCCACTGGCTCTCCTTGCTTTTTATCCTTGGCGGGGCTGTGTGTGTGTGTGTGTGTGTGTGTGTCCGTGTGTGTGTGTGTGTGTGTGTGTGTGTGTGTCCGTGTGTGTGTGTGTGTGTCCGTGTGTGTGTGTGTGTGTAGGACACGTTGGGGTTGGTGAGAAGTGTGAGGGCAGAGGGCCTCCGGGGCCGCAGGCCCTGAGCCGGGAGCCCAGAAACGCGAGGGGCAGCGGTTCATGTTTGACCAAGCGCTGTGTGTTGTCCAGTCAGTCGACCCCATGGACTCAGCACACCAGGCCTCCGTTTCCTCCACCACCTCTGGGAGTTTGCTCAAACTCATGTCCGATGAGTCAGTGATGCTTTCTAACCATGAACAGTATGAAAAAGTGCTATATATTTTTTTTTAAGTATTTATTTATTTTATGTATTTGGTTGTACCAGGTCTTAGCTGTGGCACGTGAGATCTAGTTCCCTGCTGCTGCTGCTGCTGCTAAGTCACTTCAGTCGTGTCCAACTCTGTGCGACCCCATAGATGGCAGCCTACCAGGCTCCCCCGTCCCTGGGATTCTCCAGGCAAGAACGCTGGAGTGGGTTGCCATTTCCCTCTCCAATGCATGAAAGTGAAGCTGCTCAGTCGTGTCCGACTCTTAGCGACCCCATGGAATGCAGCCCACCAAGCTCCTCCGTCCATGGGATTTTCCAGGCAAGAGTACCGGAGTGGGGTGCCATCGCTTTCCCCGCTAGTTCCCTGACCAGGGATCAAATCTGGGCCCCCTGAGTTGGGAGCGTGCAGAGTCCTAGCCCCTGGACCATCAGGCAAGTCCCATGTATCTTCTTTTAAATCAAGCTCTACTGTGAAAACTTTAAAACATGCACAGATGTAGAGAGACTAGTGTAATGAGCAGGTTCGGGATTTTCAAATTTTTCTGCACTTGCTTCATTTGTCACTTTTTTCTTTTTCTCCCTCCCTCCCCCCGCCTTCCTTTTTCTTTCATTATTGCTGAAGTATTTTCAAGGGAACCCAGACCTCCTGTCATGTTGCCCCTACATCCTGAGTGAATTTCTCTGTAAACATTCAGGCTGTGCTTCTCAGGGGACAGGTGTCTGCCTCTGAGACAGTGGTAGGAATAATTGCACGCACTCCGAAATTCTTGACAACAGTCTCAAGCCCAGTCAGTCAGTCAGGGAGTCTGCCCTGGGGGCTGCCACGAGCTTGGCCTTCCCGTGACTGATGACCAGTGGCAGGTATGGGACGCACAGCCCACTCCTACCTGAACGGCTGGGGCCCAAAAGGCTCTGACCCCACAGCCCTCCATGGGCCCCCTTCCTCCATGCCTGGCCCTCCACTGACAGGCACTCCGCCAGGGCCACTGCTCAGTGAGGTCAGTGGACCAAGTGCCACACTCAGGGCTTCCAGTCAGCAAGGGACACTCTGCGAAAGGCGAAGATCTAGCCTAACTCTGCTCATTTCTCTCTCATTCATTCAGGTCTTCATTCATCAAACATCTGTTGAGAGCTTTACTCTGTTACTTTATATCGATGAGGGAGTTGAAACTCAGAGAGGTCAAGGTAGCAGGGAATATAAGAAATAAAATATGCTGTATATATATGTATAGATATGTTTTATTATTATTATTT
>SJYQ01000500.1:0-29165 GCA_006410935.1 Redunca redunca | reverse complement strand
GTTTTTTTTTTAATGAATGGATAGGGTTATTTTTGTGAATGTCTGAATACCCACTAATGTCTTCGCTCCTAAAGCACTGACCTTTCGCTTGTGATATTTTCTTAGATTTGGGGTACACTAGGTGGTGTATTCCACCTGTTGTATCTGTGTTTAAATTTAAAGGGAAAACTTCTACTTTCACTGTTAGTTGTTTTCTGGTGAGGTCACGGCTGGCAGTCAGCTAAGGACAGGCTGGACGCCTCTGCCAGTCGTGTCTGCCGCTCACAGAATCTCCGATCGGCGTGTGTCTCTGTGTTATCTCACTTAATAGCTCACTCTGTTTACTGGCCCGTCCTTTCCCTGAGGACAGCCTTTCATCAGAAACCTCTGTCCCCAGCCCCGGAGGGAACCTAACTCTAACCATTAAGAGACTGTTGTTTTGTGCTGTTCAGACCAATCAGTCAGATCATGTAGCTAATTTTGGAGCATTCATAGCTTTCCTGAGTTATATGAGAACCGTGGGAGCAGGGGTCACCCACAAAGAGGGTGAAGCAAAGAGGTGGGGGCTTTGGGGTTTTTCCCCCCTCACTGGTTATGTGAGATCTTAGGACCAGCATGTATTACTTTGGTAAACAGAAAAAGAAAGAGATAAAGACAGAGAGGGAGAGGGGGGAGAGGAGGAGGAAGGAAAGAAGAGAGAAGGAGGGAAGGAAATATGACTTCATGCAGGGCCCACGGTCCGGCACTAAAAAGGCTGTCTGACCTCATGGTGCTTTCTGGAAGAAACCATCCTGATAATGGGGTCTGAAAAGATTTCTTAGTGCACACCTACCGCCCTGTCAGCACAACTGAGGCTTCTGCGGTGGCTGTTGTTAGTGAATACTGTGTCTGTAGCAGACTGAAATGCCCCCTTTGTCCATTGCAGATTCATTCTGTAGTCCAGGCTGTGTCGCTCCCCTCCCCTCCTTGCTGGCCCCTCAACACTCAATTCCTCTTCAGTTATTAATAAACGTGCTTTTATAAACATTTCCTGAATAGTAATTTTCCCACGTCTGACTTATTCAGACTTTATATTGAAATTTTAAAGTTAGGAATTATAATGCATCTACCAAGATAATTACTAAAGATTATCTTTGCAAAGTCTGACTATGTCGAATTAATTTAGAATTCTGCTGCTTATGATGAAGAAGGAGGAGGTGAAGAAGCCAGGCCTGTGAAAGCACTTTGGAAAATGCACACCGTTTTACAAATATAACGTGATGTTGTTATCAGTACTGATGTCCGGTGGTATGGGCTTTTGTCTCAGGACCCCTCTTTCCTTCCACTAAGGCATCATGAAGACTGTAGAGAGAATGGCAGTTCAGTTATTCTTTTTATCTTCTCCAAATGGAGGGGGGGGAGGTCATTTCCACCAACTGTCATAAAAATAATTGCCAGATGAGTAACAAAATGTATTTGTTTTTAGGGAAAGAATATGGCAAAGCTGATGCAAGATGGCTTGATTTTCATCCAACCATCGTGTCTGTGGAAATTCTGACGGTCGTCCTGGGTGGATCCCTGGCACTGGTCCTCGTTTATGCCATCGTCAAAGAGAAACATTATCGGTAAGTGCTCTTCCCTCTCCGGCTGGAAAGAGAAACACCAGCTGTCCCGAGGCCAAAGTGACATGTGGAGTGGATGACGACCACCATTCTTTGTTAGACGAAAAGTAGAGTAGAAAATCATTTGATATAGTTTAATTTCGGATCGGTCAAACTAAAAACCACTGCAAATATGGTGGCAGTGATAACCTCAACACTGTGTAGACAAGCACAGGGTTAGCAGCTTTGGGTGACTGGCCACCAATATTGTGGAAAATCAGAGGGTAGTTATTTTCATCTTCCACCCCCAAATCATTCTAGAAACTTCTCTTCCACGTGTCACAAAGAGAAGTCTCTTAAGTAATTCTGAGGTGGACATGCAAGATAAATAGGTCTTTTCAGAGGCAGCCTATAGAAGGTATGAGGAAGGCAGAAGAGTGCGGAGATGGAGGAGAAAGACGGCAGATTAGCCATCCATCAGTCAGGCCCTGAAACTGTGAACTCTGCCCCCTCCCTCTGTTTCCTTCCTCTCCTCCTTAGGGACAGAGTGACCTGGGACGAACAGATTGCTTTCCTGGGAAGGATTCCCAGGGAATGGTTTTAGACTCATGTCAGCTGGGCACAGTGGCGTTCCACTTTCCACCATCTTGGATCAAAGAAGTCTGTGTAAAACTTCGTCATGAAATTTCAGACTTGAAAGAAACCTCAAAAGTCATTTACTCTACTTGCCCCTACCCAATTTTACATAGAGAGTTGGTAGGAAAAATTTCCTTCTGGGTGCCTGTAGTTGCTGTTCAGTCGATTAGTTGTGTCCGACTCTTTGTGACCCCATGAACTGCAGCATGCCAGGCTTCCCTGTCCTTCACCATCTCCTGGAGCTTGCTTCTGGGTGCCTTACATGTCCATGATCGTGGCTGTGGATTTGCTACGTTTACCCGTGTGTTTATTATTTCAAACATTTTCACACATATGCGTTGCTGAATATGTACCAGGCACAGTGCTTTGTCTACATATCTCATTTAATCTCCACAATATTATTTGAGGTGGTGGCTCTTTAGTCGCTAAGTCATGTCTGACTCTACAGACCCCATGGGCTGTAGCCTGCCAGGCCTCCTCTGTCTATGGGATTTTCCAGGTCACTATACTGGAGCAAGTTGCCATTCCCTCCTCCAGATCTTCCTGACCCAGGGATCGAACCCCAGTCCCCTGCATTGTCAGGTGAATTTTTCACCGCCGAGCCACCAGCGAAACATTATTCAAGGAAGAGACTATTATTAGCCCTTTTCCAACAGATGAGGTTGGAGCTCATAGGTTCACATCCAGGTCTCTCTTTCGTGACGTCACTAAACCTTCCAAGGGATAGGACTGGATACCCAAGAGACCTTCTTTAACTCCGAGCATGATCTAGAGAGGGTACTGTTGCTTCTCCGAGGAAAGTGTCTCTTCATTGTGTCCGACTCTTTGTGACCCCCATGGACTGTAGCCCACCAATTTCTCTGCCCGTGGGATTCTCCAGGCAAGAATACCGGAGTGGGTTGCCATTTTCTTCTCCAAAGGAAAATGAAAGCATGGGTCTTCATCAGTGACCAACTTGCCCCGTCAAGGGAGCCCTGTGTGAAACCTGAGGTCCCACTTCCGGGAGGTGATCTGCTGTGGGAGATGATGTTGGTACAGCTGGCAGTTTCACCACTGTCTCTTTCTCTCTAACAGGCATTTCGTGCAGATTACCCTGAGTGTGTGTGAATTGTATGGCGGGTGGATGACCTTCTGCCCAGACTGGCTTATGGGAAGCCCCAACCTCAACACCAACAGTTGGCTCTACTTTGGGGTCTATCTGGGATTTTTCAATGGTATTTGGGTTCTGATCCCAGGACTGTTACTGTGGCAGTCGTGGGTAGAACTCAAGAAAATGCATCACAAAGGATCTAATTCACGCAAAAAGTTGCAGTGAGTTTTTAAAGTCATAAACACTGTCAGCTTGCTTTATGAGAATGAATCCTTTTTGTTGGGCCAAAATGTAATGCATTCCAGTCTGTGCTTTTCTTTTTTTATTGTCATTTTGGAACAACCTAATTGATTTCAGTGGAATCAATTTCACATGGACACAGGTTTTTGCTGTTGTTTTTTTCCAATTAGATGGCAATACAGGGAACAGAATAAAACACATTTAATTATATCCTTTTATGGCTAACATTAATTGTTCTACGTTAATAAAGCCGATTATCATGAAATGCCGTAGAGCATGTTATATTAATTTTGTATTTCAAAGAACTTATTGTTGCTTCAACTTCTGATCTTCCCACCGGTCTTTTGGTTACTAAAGTGAAACCAGAAATGAAATGAATGCTTCTGTTTTGTGTTTGTACTGTAGCAAATTTGTGAAGCCAACAAAAAAAATGACAGTAGAAGGAGTTTATGAGTGGGTTAACTCCTCATGGGTGAGCACTGGGGTTTCACCAACAGCTGATTAATTTATATCTGTTCTCTTGCAAGGAGGAAGATTTGAAATACCTTTCAAAAATATGATAAACAGTAAATCAGGAAATAGGGACATAGGAAGAGTAAGAGAAATAATAAGATGAAGGTAAAGTTAATATGCAGAAAGGCATGCCATGATGTCGTGTGTAACTGATACAAGTGACACATAAATTTGACATTTACCTTCAGTACCAAGAGGGAAACACTACCACAGGCTGTTGCAGGCAAGACTCGTTTGGGCAGATGTTGCAGCAGTTCTGTCCAAGGTGGGGAGCGGGTACTCACACCTTAACTCGTTCAACACCTGCTTTTCTTGTAGCCTCTTAGCTCACGGATGCATTCTCTGCCTAGGAGGGTTGCCTGGCACGGGCTTTCACCAGGCCCTTGCGTGGCCATCGTGGCCGCTGTCCTTCAGCTCAGCCTTTGTTCCACCTCTGTCCAGGGTTCCTCTTACCGTGCAGAGAGCTGCAGTTACGGTCCTGGATGCCAAATAGGTTGCACCTTTTGAGGTATTTGTGAGAGGTTTGAAGGGTGAAAGCGTGGAGACCGTTTCCAACCGTTCCTTTTCATTGCTGTTTTTCTGTTCTCCGTGACAGGGAATGTCTGGAATTCTCCTGCTTAAAATACCTAGAGTAATCACTGTTTTCTATGCTTATATCTTGAATGATACTTGACTATGATATTTGTTGAATACTGAATCAATATGGGCAAGTATGCTTGAGGAATATTATATTAGCACATTAAAGACTTCAGAAGTTCTGCAGTATGAAGCGAGATTAATTTAAGCCCAACTTTCCCCAACATACATCAGACCACTTTAACAAGTGGGATGGTTGTTTCATGGAACATCAGGTAGGGGGAAGCTCTGAGTAACAGAGCCCAATTTTCATGGGATTAAAAACAAACCAGTAAATCATTAAAGTAGCATTTAAAAAAAATGTCATTTGGTATAGCATTCTAATATTTAGGGGAAAACAGAAAGATACTCAAATCTTACACAGAAAACAAAGACAACTATAAAACACTGAGAGAAGTTAAGACCTAAATAAGCAAGAGAGATATGCCATGTTCATGGATTGGAAGGCTTAATATTGTAAAAAGTTCAGTTCAGTTCAGTCGCTCAGTCGTGTCCGACTCTTTGCGACCCCATGAATCACAGCACGCCAGGCCTCCCTGTCCATCACCAACTCCCGGAGTTCACTCAGACTCACGTCCATTGAGTCCATGATGCCATCCAGCCATCTCATCCTCTGTTGTCCCCTTCTGCTCCTGCCCCCAATCCCTCCCAGCATCAGAGTCTTTTCCAATGAGTCAACTCTTCACATGAGGTGGCCAAAGTACTAGAGTTTCAGCTTTAGCATCATTCCTTCCAAAGAAATCCCAGGGCTGATCTCCTTCAGAATGGACTGTTTGGATCTCCTTGCAGTCCAAAGGACTCTCAAGAGTCTTCTCCAACACCACAGTTCAAAAGCATCAATTCTTCGACACTCAGCTTTCTTCGCAGTCCAACTCTCACATCCACACATGACCACTGGAAAAACCATAGCCTTGATTAGACAGACCTTTGTTGGCAAAGTAATGTCTCTGCTTTTGAATATGCTATCTAGGTTGGTCATAACTTTTCTTCCAAGGAGTAAGCATCTTTTAATTTCATGGCTGCAATCACCATCTGCAATGATTTGGGAGCCCAAAAAGTAAAGTCTGACACTGTTTCCACTGTTTCCCCATCTATTTGCCATGAAGTGATGGGACCAGATGCCATGATCTTCGTTTTCTGAATGTTGAGCTTTAAGCCAACCCTTTCACTCTCCTTTCACTTTCATCAAGAGGCTTTTTAGTTCCTCTTCACTTTCTGCCATAAGGGTGGTGTCATCTGCATATCTGAGGTTATTGATATTTCTCCCGGCAATCTTGATTCCAGCTTGTGCTTCTTCCAGGCCAGCGTTTCTCATGATGTACTCTGCATATAAGTTAAATAAGCAGGGTGACAATATACAGCCTTGACATACTCCTTTTCCTATTTGGAACCAGTCTATTGTTCCATGTCCAGTTCTAACTGTTGCTTCCTGATCTGCATATAGGTTTCTCAAGAGGCAGGTCAACTGGTCTGGTATTCCCATCTCTTCAGAATATAATTGATCTATAGATTCCATGTAATCCCAATTAAAATCCCGACAGATTTATCTGTTTGCCATTGTTTAAATAAGTTGATTTTAAGATATTTTATGGCAATGCAAAGGGCCAAGAAGGCGAAGACAGCATTGTGAGAGCTCAGAGCTGGAGGACTTACTCTACCAGACATTAAGTCTTAGTATAAAGCTGCAGTAATTACGGCAATGTGGTGTTGGTACAGGAAAACCAGTGAGCAGACAGACCCATGAAGCAGACTAGAGAGACCAGAAACAGACCTTCCTGTATGGACTCTGGATTTAGGACAAAGGTACCACTGCAGAGCAATGGGGAAAAGATAGTCTTTTCAGTAAACGGTGCCGGGTCACTTACACACCCATGTGGGGAATATGAATTTTGATCCTTACCTCACACCATGCATAATATCAACTCCAGATGAATGGTCGATTTTAATATGAAAGGCAAATAATAAAGCTTCAGGAAGAAAAAATAGGAGAATATACCCTTTAAAAAGATTCAAAACCAGCAATAAGTTTGGCTACTTTAAAATCAAGTGTTGCTACTTTGGATTATCAAAATCCACCATTAAGAGAAAAAACAGGAAGCCAGAAGGTGGAAGACATTTGTAGTACATATAGCTGACAGAAGACCTATCCCAATGAGTAAATCAATTAGACGAAGACATGCAATTTAATAGAGAAAAGTTGATGAGATAATTTGACTAAATACTTCACAAAAGAGAAGGGGTTTGGGGGAATGATAATTAAGGCCACAAGATGTTGCTGTGTGCTGCTGTGGTTAGTCATCAGTCATGTCTGACTCTTTTCAGCCCCATGGGCTGTAGGCCACCAGGCTCCTCTGTCCATGGGGATTCTCCAGGCCAGGATACTGGAGTGGGTTGCCATGCCCTCCTCCAGGGGATCTTCCCAACCCAGGGATCAAACCCAGGTCTCCCACACTGCAGGCGCATTCTTTACCTACTGAGCTACCAGAGGCCTGTTAAAATGGCTAAAAATGAAAAGACTGACAATGATGAGTGTTGGTGAAGACGCAGAACCACTGGACTTCTCATACACTGCTGGTGGAATGTAAAGTGGAAAACTGTTTTGAAATGGAACTGAACGTGCGCATGTCCTAAAACTCAGCTTAGGTATGCTTCACAGAAGTGCTTACTCTGTGCGCCAGAATGGCAGCATCATTCATTATAACTTACTCAAACCAGAACCAACCTAAATGAATAAATTGTGGTATGTGTGTGTGTGTGTGTGTGTGTGTATATATATATATATGATAGACTGTAGATAAATACAGTAAAAATTCCAATCTGAAAATTAACAACCTGCTTCTCATAATAACATGGATGCATTGCACAAAAATAGTTATAAGTAAAAGAAGCCAGAGCAAGAGGGTACATATTATATGATTCAATTTCTGTAAGCTTCAAAAGCAGATAAACTAGGGGAATTCCCTGGCGATCCAGTTGGTTAGGATGCCTTGCTTTCACCACTGAGCTGGAGGGTTCAGTTCCTAGTCAGGAACTAAGATCTCACAAACCACACATTAGGAAAAAAGTGTTAAGAAAAAAAAGTGTAAAGGAAAAAGAAAAAAGTGTATACATGTCAATTCCTATATCTATGTATAAAAGAAATAACTAATGAGAACAAAGAACTCTATCTACATAGAAGGAAATCCCAAAAAAGAGGGGATATATGTATGTGTAAAGCAGATTCACTCTGCCGTACAGTAAAAACTAGCATTGTAAAACAACTATACCCCAATAAAAATTAATTTTTAAAAATTGGATAAAACTGTGGTGTTGGAAATCAGGACACAGAGGTTGCCTCTGGGGAAGAGGGTGAGGATAGTGATGGGGAGAAGTCATGAAGGGGCTTCTGAGATGCTAGTAATGTTTTATTTTTTTCATTTGAGTGGTTGTTATAATTTGTGATAATTCATTCAGCTGTACCTGTATGAATGGTGTACTTTTCTCTATGTATGTTCTACTTCAACTTAAAAAGTTTATTTGTTGAGATTACTGGTATAAAGACCTGAAAAATGTCTCCCCTAGGTCCTCGTGAAGAGAATGCTGTGTCCTTGACAGCAGTTTGAGTACGACTGGGGCTGTTCTAACTGTCCCCCACGTGGGCTGCAGGCAGGATGCCAGAGAGAGTCTGGATCAGCCTTTCTATGAGGGATTACTAGTTGTTTCCAGTACTTTGCTCTCTGCTGATCTGGCTCAAGCCACGGGTAAACAGAGTAGAGAAAAATGGACGGGCTTACATATCGTGCAAGCAGTCCTAAAAATACGACTTTTCTCAACTGAGCTTTTGCTGAGTATTGGATGGGAGAGAAATGGAGGTTATAGACTCTGACAGGACCCTGGGGGACAGATTCATTTTACTGCCAAGTAAGGACCTGAAGTTTTAACCCTTCAGTGAATGGGAAGGATTGGTGTCCCCATATGAAATCCAGCAGGTCACTGAACAAAAGCCTATCTCCTGGTGACAGGGAGCTAGGGGCAAGGTGATACGGGTAATACTGTATTTCATTAACTCTAAGATAGATATTTTGCACCCACATTTTAACATTTTAAAAATGAGAATACATTTTACAGCTGATGTGTCATAATTGAGTTGGCCGTGTTTTTTGTTTAAAAAATATAATCATCTATAATCGCATCTTGAAAGTGAAAGTTACTCAGTCATGTCTGACTCTTTGCGACCCCATGGACTGGATAGTCCATGGACTACTCCAGGCCAGAATACTGGAGTGGGTAGCCATTCCCTTCTCCAAGGGATCTTCCCAACCCAGGGATCGAACCCAGGTCTCCCACATTGCAGTGGATTCTTTATCAGCTGAGCCACCAGGGAAGCCGTATGGCATCTTAGACTCAATTAAATAAGTCACTACCTTCAATATTGTTCCTCTTCAAGTGTGACTATCTCCAACTGCTTGGATTCAAATATGTCTAAAGTCTAAATTTTACTTGGGACCTTAGGAATCATTTACTCCAATATCTGCCCCACCCCCGCACCCCCATTCCATCACATTTGTTTGCTAGGAGCTGGCCATAGAAGGCATATTTTGATGATTTGCCTATCAAATGATTTGCAATGAGTTATGAATTGCTTATATTAAAGGCAGCTAGATTCCTGCAAACTGTCCATCCTTTCTCAGTGTTTATACCATAAATTTCCTCTGTGCACTCTTCCTTTCCAAGTAATGTTGAGGCAAATATCAGCATAATCCATCCAAAATCAGAGTCTAAATGATGATGTTTTTTGGTGTTTAATTATGTCAGCTCTACAGTCCTGAAGTGCTGGCACCGAGGCTTTAGGAAAAGTCTACAGGCTGCAATGTTGTTCAGTCGCTGAATCATGTTCGATTCTTTGCAACCCCACGGACTGTAGCCCACCGCTCCTCTGTCATCCAGTGTCTCTCAGAGATTGCTCAAATTCATGCCCATTTTGTCGGTGATGCTATCTCAGTTCAGTTCAGTTGCTCAGTCATGTCTGACTCTGCAGCCCCATGGATTGCAGCACCCCGCGGGGTCGCAAAGATGCTATCTAACCATTTCATAAAACTTTGTCCAAAAAAGGCTTGACTGAAACCAAAATTCACAAAGTTTGGAGAAGAATCCTTTGTTTTCTTTCTTTTCAAAGTATTCTTAAAATCCATGTATCATTGTTCGTTATGGAAGCTGGAGTTTGGATCTAAAAATAATTTATAATGAGAGTAATTGGATAAACCCTTGGGAAAGGTTAACTGTTGCTGTCCTTACTCTTGTAAAAACTCCCTCGAGGTCCATAAACACCCTGGCAGGCCTCCTCTACTCACTGTCCTTTTAGAAACTCTACATCTTCTCTCCCTTTCCACCGCCTTGACACTCTGGCTGACCCGACATAACAAAACCACTGCTTCACTGTAGGATGGAGATCACATCCTTTAATTCATATTAAGGTGCTAGTAACTGATAGTGGTTGGATGTATCATCCTTCCCGGATGTATTTGCATTTTTAAAATACAATTGATCCATGCCCACTGATAAAAATGGAAAACCCGGATAAGCAAAAAGAAAAATAATTAACCCCTAGTATCATCAGACAGAATCGCTATTACAAATTTAGTTTCCATTTCTCAAGCTGTTGCCTGTGCATGTATTAACAAAGGTGGGAGAGGATACTTTTAACATGTGAAGAAGGGTTTTAACCTCCCCGCTCCCTTCCTCTCCCTCCCTTGCCCCAGATTTATCATCCAGGAACTAGCAGTATACTATACTTGTCCACACCGAACCAACTGGATAGAATTACAGAACATGCCCCCATCCTTGAGAAATTCATGCGCTCACAGAGGCTGATAGGTAGCAGTTATCATTTATTTTTGGAAACGAGTCTCCTTAGATGTTTATGTCCACACAGATCAAGTTGACATCTTAAAATATTGGGTTGGCCGCCTCCCAACTCTTCAAGGGAGGGATCAAGTGTGCTGAGCGTGCTGCAGGGCCACGGTTCAGGTGTTTAACCCCTTCCCCTTTGGAAGCCTCTCTCAGTCCCCCAGTCAGAAGAGGACTCTGCATTCTTGTAGCCCTTGTCTGTGTCACTTAAGGGGCCTCGTATCGTTTTGTTATTTTTGATATCCACCTTCCCAGCTGCACATGGGCCCTTCAAGGCCACACTTAGAATCCTAGAATCATATATTGTTTAAAGGGGTCTTGAGCGGGGAGTAGGGGAGGAGGGATTGGGAGATTGGGATTGACATTTATACTCTTCTATATATAAAATAGATGACCGATGGCAATGTTCTGTGGTCACCTAAATGGGAAGGAAATCTAAAAAATGGCTCTGTGTGTGTGTGTGTGCGTGTGTGTGTAACTGAATCACTTTGTTGTACAGCAGAAACGAACACAACATTGTAAAGCAACTATACTCCAATAAAAATGTTTTAAAAGGGGGGTGGGACCTGGGTAGGTTCAGTTCACACACAAGGAGACTAAGGCTCAGAGAGGTTGGATAACTTGCCCAAGTCCACATAGCTTTTTAGTGAACTAGAACCGAGTTCACTTAAAAGTACTTTTACGGACTTCCCTGGGAGGCCACTGGTTAAGTCTTCACCTTCTGAGGCCGTGGGTGCAGGTTTTATCCCTGGCCTGGAGCTAAGATTCCATGGGCCTCCTAGAAAACATAAAATGAAGCAATTTTATAACAAGTTCAACAAAGACTTAAAAGATGCTCCACAACAAATAAGTACTTTTTCAAGTCCAATCGTGTTAGACATGTTGCCAGAAGCCTGCAAGCTATGAAAATCATTCAGTTTTGTGGATTTTTTAATGGCCAAAAAATTTCAACCTCAGTACATTTTTGATCATCTGGGTCTATTCATTATACTTGAGGAGCCTCTCAATTTCATTGTTCTGTGTTGCTGATGATGCATTTTAGTTAAAAAAAATAAATATTCTGTCTTGGCCTCTCATTTCTGATTTGCTGTTTTGTGCTAAAAGTAACCGGGCACAGATTTTTGGCAGTTCTTGGTTACATTCTGGGAGTCGGACTGCTTTTGGTCCCAGGGGTGCTGGAGGTGGGGTTGGTGCGATCTAATCACTAAGAACTGGAAGCAGGGTCTCACCCAGTTGGGTCGCAGGAATTGGGTGGGTCTCATGTGCTTCTGAGCGCCCACAATTTGAACTGTCTCGGTAAAGTCACTGCCTGTAGGGAGATGGGACCGCAAATTCATGCTCCCTGCAACAGCGACATCTGGCGGCCGTGGGGTAATTTGAGCGGCTGATCTGTGGGTTCTGACGGGATGCCCTGATTGTATTTATTAATAGTAAAGCAATTGTCACTGTGGAAGCCACTGCCCTTTCCCGGGGAACCCCGTTTCCTCCCATGACACGCCCACCTCTAACCACCCCACACCCAGGACGCACCTGCAGCAGCTTCCTGCCTCCTGGGGGCCCCTCTCCTCCTAGCCCCACTGGCTGCCTGGGTGCGAAGAAGTGGACTTGGGCCATCTGGCAAGGGTCAGCCGCCAGTGGCCATGGTAGGGCAGGCCTGGCCTACATTCTGGAGCTTGCAGGCCAGTGATTTACTGCCCGCTTGGGCATCAGGTGGCTGGGGTATTTTTAGTGTCCCACTCTGGAAAGTGTCAGTAGTTCACTAGCCTGAAGTTCTGTTCTGTGTAGAAACGGTTCCGTGATCATGATTGAAACCTGTATACTCTCATCCTGCCTGCCTTTTGTTGTTGTTGAGTCGCTCAGTCGTGTCCGACTCTTTGCGACCCCACGGACTGCAGCACTCCAGGCTTCCCTGTCCTTCACCATCTCCCAGAGCTCACTCAAGCTCATATCCATTGAGTCGGTGATGCCATCCAACCATCTCATCCTCTGTCGTCCCCTCCTCCTCCTGCCCTCAATCTTTCCCAGCATCAGGGTCTTTTCCAATGAGTCGGCTCTTCGCATCAGGTGGCCAAAGTATTGGAGCTTCAGCATCAGTCCTTCCAATGAATATTCAGGGTTGATTTCCTTCAGGATGGACTGGTTTGATCTCTGTGCAGTCCAAGGGACTCTCAAGAGTCTTCTCCAACACCACAGTTCTTGCTTTAGAGCCTGGCTATTCCTGTCATCATATTAAGGGCTTTGAGATGTCCTGCAGTGGAGAAACCTGTGTAATTCCATTAAACCTAGCACCTCCCAAGCTTGTTGGACCACGGAACCCTCTTTTCAGGCCAACAGCCCTTCACAACCCTAAGAACCGCTGGTTCACAGATCCAAGCTTGGGGAGTGCTGGCCCACATGCCACAGCCACGTCGTGAAAGCTGTCAGCTGCCTTGACTCGTGGCTGCATCCGCACCCCAGATGGCATCTCCTTGGACGCCAGTTGCTCCCAAAAGTGAACCTGAGCTCATCGTGAGTCAGCCCCGCCTGGACCATTGCCCCAGTCCTAATCCCACTCCGCCCTGGCTCTCCAACACCTCCCAGCCTGCCTGGTAGCTGAACCATTGGGAGGCAGCAGGGAAGAGAGGGGCCCCCATGCGTCCACATCTGTTGCAATCCTCTTCCTCGTGCTCCCCTCCCCGCCCCTGCCCCAGATCAGCACCCAGAGGTTGCTGCTTGCTTTGAGGCCAGGAGCCCCTTAGACAGCAATCTTCTTGCTTTTTCTTGCTTTCTGCCTTCCGAGTTCTCTGCCTGTGTTCCCCAACATCTGCTCGGAATGCCCTGGGCCTGGGAAAGAAAGTGAAAGTGTTAGTCGCCCAGTCACATCTGACTCTTTGTGACCCCCATGGACTGTAGCCAGCCAGGCTCCTCTGTCCATGGGGATTTTCCAGGCAAGAATACTGGAGTGGGTTGCCATTCCCTTCTCCAGGGGATCTTGCCCACCCAGGGATCAAACCTGGGTCTCCTGCATTGTGGGCAGATTCTTTACTGTCTGAGCCACCAGGGAAGCCCCTGGGCCTGGGAGGAAAATTTTATTAAGTGAATCAGTCCCACAGTCCTGACTTGGAAGACTTCAGCCCTGGCTACCCTGGCTGGCATTCTGAGAATGTATTACCCTTTTTTTTCCCCCCATTAAATCCAAGCAAGATGTGAACCACAGCCTTTGAATCTGTGAACTGGTCCTTCATCCCTGGTTTCCCTCCTCTTCACATCCCCAGACTCCCACGTTTTTGGTTGAGTCTCTCCCACTTGGCAGCCCCATTCCAAGCAGAGATGGTTCTGCAGGAAGAGCGAAGGTGGTTTGTTACAGGACTGAGTGCGATTAAATCCCAGAGGTCCTGCCAGCTGAGGCGCATTCCCCCTCTGCTGCGTGCTGTCTTCTTCCTCTCTGCTTTGATCAACATTGTATAGGAATCTCTGTTTTAAGTCCGTTCCAGGATCTCTGGCTTCCAGAACCCATTGCCGGCTCTCCATTCTTAACTAAAACCTGCTCTCAGCATAGCATCTAATCCGCATATTCACACTAAGTTAGAATCAACTGAACACCCACAAGATGGAAGAGAGTTTCATGGCCCAGGACGACTCCTGGGAGCATGTGAAATTGGAAAACCAAAGAATCTTAAGAATTCCAAAAAGCAGTTTCACACAAAATTGAGAAGTAGCCATTATCACCACATCTTCCCTCTCAACATCCATACGCCCCTGGCGTGACCATGTTTATGTCAGACTGTCCTCTGTAAAATGTCAAAGCACACGCCAAGTTTGTAAGACTTTTGTCATCCACCACCCCTGTCTGAAGTTAGTTCTTTTCTTAACTCGTAAATGATTCAAGATTCAAGCTCTTTTTATGATTCGACCTTGGGATACCACCCTTGAGCATTATTTTATAAACCAGTGAAATCATGGTATAAAACTATAGATAGGTGGTTTCCAACATTTAGTGCCTGTATTAGTCACCCAGCACCATGAGGGAAAAACACACAACAATCTTCGTGGCATGCAGTGGTAAGCATTTGTCTTCGGAGCCCTGTGGGGGACCAGGATCTGGCTGATCCCCACTGGCCTCAGCTGGCCATCTCTGCTTGGGCTGCAGTGGCTTCAGGTCTCTGGACTACTTTTGTTTGTTTTAAAATTATTTTATCTTTGGCTGTGCTGGGTCTTCGTTGCTATGCTCAGGCTTTCTTCCAGTTGCAGTGGGCAGGGGGTACTCTCTGGCTGTGCTGCAAGGGTTTCTCATTGCGGTAGCTTCTCTTGATGCAGAGCATGTGCTCCAGGGCGCTGGCTTAGGAGTTGTGGTCCATGGGCTTAGTTGCCCCCTGTCATGTGGGATCCTCCTGGTGCAGGGATCGAATCCACATCCCCTGCGTGGGCAGGTGGACTCTTAACCACTAGGGAAGTCCTTGGTGGTTTCGCTCTCGTGCCTCTCATCCTCTCCTCCTCGGACAGCAGGCTAGCTGAAGCTTGTTCTTCTGATGGCAGAGTCAGCAGAGGGAAACCCCCGCATGCCAACACTATTCAAACCCCTGTTTGTGTCTATCTGCTGACAGCCCATTGGCCAAAGAAAGCCACATGGCCAACCCCAGTCTCGACAAAAGGACCCTCCATCCACAATGAAGCCGTAGCAAATGTGTGGATAGAGAAAGGAGTGAAGAATCAGGGCCAATAATACCGCCGTGCTCACTGGTGGCACACAAGGAAATGATACAGGGCTTCTTTGGCCAGTGGCTGCTAGCAGCGTTTTGTTGCAAAGGTGCTTCAAGGAGCCCAGCCAGTCCTGGGAAACTTCTGAAGGTTAAACAGCTCACAGGCTCCCTGTGGTCAGAGAACCAGGTGACCACCCTGCTTAATCCAAGTCAGCTTCTGGTGGGAGAGGGCAGCCCGGGAGGCCAGATGAGGAGGGAGCAGTCAGCAGAGGTGTAGAGAACAGAGCAGACAACCGAAGAACTCTTCCACAGCTCAAGGGTGCAAACCTCTATGCTCTGAGGCACTGATGCCAAGGAAAGCAGATAGAAGAGCCTCTGGGCCAGCCAGGTGAAGGCCAACGCTAGCCGAAATACGGACAAGAAGGAATACCAAACAGGCAAGGCTGAGACCCTGACTCGAGCCCTACAGTTAGTTGGGTTTAGATGCTTAAATTAAGTGGCTGACTTTATTTGGCGGGGGGTGGGGGTGGGGGGCTCCAAAATCACTGCAGATGGTGATTGCAGCCATGAAATTAAAAGACACTTACTCCTTGGAAGGAAAGTTATGACCAACCTGGACAGCATATTAAAAAGCAGAAACATTACTTTGTCAACAAAGGTCCATCTAGTCAAGGCTATGATTTTTCCAGTAGTCATGTATGGATGTGAGAGTTGGACTGTGAAGAAGGCTGAGCACCGAAGAATTGATGCTTTTGAACTGTGGTGTTGGAGAAGACTCTTGAGAGTCCCTTGGACTGACTGCAAGGAAATCCAACCAGTCCATCCTAAAGGAGATCAGTCCTGGGTGTTCACTGGAAGGACTGATATTGAAGCTGAAACTCCAATACTTTGGCCACCTGATGCAAAGAGTTGACTCATTGGAAAAGACCCTGATGCTGGGAAAGGCTGAAGGCAGGAGGAGAAGGGTATGACAGAGGATGAGATGGTTGGATGGCATCACCAGCTCAACGGACATGAGTTTGAGTAAACTCCGGAGTTGGTGATGGACAGGGAGGCCTGGCATGCTGCGGTTCATGGGGTCGCAAAGAGTCGGACACGACTGAGTGGACTGAAATGAACTGAAGCAAAGTTATCCGTGATGTTCTGGTTGCTCTTGCCTTATTTATTATTTAAAATGTAGTTTTCATTTTTATAAAAATCATACAGGTGTCTAGTTTAAGAAGTGAAATAAAACCCAGAGGCCTATAATGGGAAACCGCAGTCTCCTGCTTGGGGCTTCCCTAGTGGCTCAGACAGCAAAGAATCTGCCTACAATGCAGGAGACCGGGGTTTGATCCCTAGGTTGGGAAGATCCCCTGGAGGAGGGCATGGCAACCCACTCCAGTATTCTTGCCTGGAGAATCCCATGGACAGAGGAGCCTGGCTGGCTACTGTCCATGGGGTTGCAGAGAGTCGCATGTGACTGAGCCTCTAACACACACAGTCTCCCTGCTGCTGCTGCTGCTAAGTGGTGTCAGTCATGTCTGACTCTGTGTGACCCCATAGACGGCAGCCCACCGGGCTCCCCCGTTCCTGGGATTCTCCAGACAAGAACACTGGAGTGGGTTGCCATTTCCTTCTCCAATGCATGAAAGTGAAGTCACTCAGTCGTGTCTGACTCTTAGCGACCCCATGGACTGCAGCCTACTAGGCTCCTCCATCCGTGGGATTTTTCCAGGCAAGAGCACTGGAGTGGGGTGCCATTGCCTTCTCCGATACCAAGTCTTAATTACTTCTGCCCAGAAGCTGCTGTTTTAGCTGTGTCTTGTCATATTTTCTCTATATTTCCCCCCACATTTATGTTGCTGTTCCTTGATTTTTCAGCCTTACATCAGCTATTTTCCTACCTTGGAAGAGAAGAATTTAACCCTCTCACACTCTCCCCCATGCTCCACCCACACACATACTTTCCTTCCTCCATCCTCCCAATAGAGATGTTTTGGTTAAATAAATATTTTAGTACTTATATTATTATGACTTATGTAAAAACTTTTCACAACTGAGCCATTTGGTATACTATGATTATATTTCCTTTTGGTGCAACTTTTGTTTCCCCAAGAGTTGTTTTTTTTTTTTCTGTTTGCTTGGTTTTCTCTTGATAAATGCTTATCAATAATACAGCCCTAAACTGTCAGAACTGCGGATTTCACTGATGCAATCAAATAGATAAAAGGAAGCCACTGGGTTTTTTGGTAGGTTTATCTGCAACATCCTTCTGGGAACCAAGCATTCTCTTGTTCTCTTCTGTACTAATTGCTCTGTAAGCCGTCACAGGGCTGGTGTTCTCAAAACTCCTCTGCTTCCCTCTGGTGGTGAATCTCACAATACCTGCACCCCTGATCTTTATTTCAGTTTATTCTCTTGAAGGAGCGTGAAAACCAGTACCCTTCTAATAAAAGATGCATGCGTTCTCGTTTATCTGAAAATGACATTCTGTCCTCATAAATGATTGGTAGCTTGATTGGGTGTAAAATTCTAGGGGGAAATAATTTTCCCTCAGAATGTTTTCTCTTAACTTTCCATTTTGAAATAATTTTTGACTTACAGAAAATTGCGTAAACATTACAGAGTTCTAGCTAACGCCTTTACCCAGCTTCCCCTAATGCTAACATCTTACATAGCTGGGATGCACGCAGAAGTGTACATCAAAAAAAAAAAAAAAAGAGAGAGAGAGAGGCAACTAAGCAATTAACTTCAGTACACTGTGTTAACAAAGTGGCAGACTTTGGATCTCACCAGTTCCAATAAAGTTGTTTTATTTTCCAGGATCCAATCTAGGACCTCACATTGTACTGAGTTGCTAAATCTTCTTAGTCTCCTTCATCTGAACCGGTCCTCAGTCTGTCTCTTTCATGATCTTAACAATTTTGAAGAATACTGGTTAATTATTTTGTAAAATGTCCCTCGGTTTGGATTTTTCTGATGTTTTATCATGATTCGGTTGAGCTTATGGACTTTGGGGTGAGAATGCCACTGAGGCAATGTGCCCATCTTCCTGCCTCATATCAGGGCTCCGTGTTGATGCTATACTCATTACTCAGAATGTCCATCTTCATCACTTGGCTAAGTAGTTCATGCTAGGCTTCTCATTCTCATTATTATTTTTCCTTTTATAATTAGTAAAAATATTGGTAGACATTCTCTCAGATAACACAAATATCCTGTTTGTCCTCAGACTTTCACTTAGCAAATTTTAGCAGCCATCGGTGAATCTTACCTATAAAGAGTTATTAATTAATATAATGTGCTTAATAGTAATTTTCTATTTGCCTCATTTCTTTTACAGTCATAATGAAATTCTTTTGTAAGATGAAGCTGTTCCTTCTCCTCCATGCATTTAATCATTCATTTAGTTATTTGAATCAGCATGCACTCATCAATATTTCTTTTATCCTAGGGGTTATCATACCATTTTCAGTTGTTCAAAATTGCCCTCTGAATATTGAAGGCTTTGTTCCATTATCCTTTAGGTTTCAGCATTGCTGTTAAGTTTAATGCTATGCTGGTTCTTGACCTTTAGTATGTGACCTGTCTTTTTTAGGATGTTCTCAAATTGAACAGTATTATGCCCATGTTTATAACATGCATTTGTATTGGGCAACTCCATAGACTTTTTCAAGCTGGAAACTCGTGTGTTCTGAAAAATGTTCTTGTTTTATATATTTATCTGATAATTCACCCCCTCTACTTTCTCACTCTTTCTGAATTTTCTGGGACATCATTATCCCGATGCTAAACTTGGAGACTAATCCTCTAGTTTTCTTATGTTTTAATTCCCAATTTTTCCTCTTTTATCTTTTTGTTCTATCTTTTAGGAGATTTTTGCTTCTACTCTGTCCTCCAACTTTGTACTGGATTTCAGTGTTGATTTCCAAGAGCGCTTTCTTGGTTTCTAAATTTTTTTTATAGCCATCTTGCTTCATGTATGTGAGATTTATCATTTGGGGGAAGTTTTCTTTTGCTTCCTGCAATGATCTCTTTCTCCTCTTTCCTCTGAGTTGTTTTTTCCTCTCTCTCTCATATTAGACACTTTTTCTCGGATGTCCTGTCGTCTTTTATTATCTGTTCCTATTTGAGTAAGGCATTATCACTTCTTCACATTGGAGCGATCTCTCACTTACTGCCTTCAGCAAGAGATAGAGCTTTGCTTCCCGACTAGTGAGATAATCAAATGTTGTCCCCTGATGAGATGCAGCATGAAGTAGAGAATGTCACCTCCCTGTGTCACCAAAAACATCTGATCTGAATCTCATCGCACCTTTAGACCTAGCTTCCACTTGACAGAGTTTACAAGTGATACGGGGACCAATTAAATGACACACGACCCAGTCAGACACATCAGCTCTGAGACGCTTCTTTAATGAATGACCTGATGCCTTCAAAATATCAACATTGTGGGGCAGACAAATGGAAGGAGGATAAAGAGACATAATAACCAGATGCAATGGTATTCTAGGGACAGTGTGGGAAATTTGAATAGGGATTGGATATTGGAATGTATTGGGGAACTATTTGAAATTTTCTCAGGTGTGATAATGCATGTGGGTTAGAGCTGATGAGATCCTTATTCTTTGACTAGAGATACTGAAATATGTATAGGTGAAATATAATGTCTGCAGTCATCTTCAAATGGTTCAGAAATATACTATATGTACATACCTTTATCTAAAGATAAAGTAAATATGCCAAGGTGTTAGCAATTGTAGTACTTAAGAGGTGGGCATATTGGTGTTCATTATAGTATTTTTTTTTCAGCTTTTCTGTATGTTTACATTTTCCATAATAAAAATGTAGGTGGAGGAAAGAGAAAGATACCAGGAAGCTTCTAGAAGCTCGTGTGAGTCCTGGCTCATGGGAGGCAGGGCTCATCAACTGGTGAGCCAGCTGGTTCATCCGGGGACCTTCAGACATCAGTGTTGTGTCTTCTCTCCAGCCAGCCAGTTCCTGGAGAGGGGCCCCCAGTTCCCACCTCCCTGTGCAAACCTCACTGCCAGGACCTGGGAGCTGGAAGCGGGAGGGTCCAGACAGCCTCACTAGTCCATTCACACACTTTCAAGGCATTTTTTAAATAGATGTCTCATCTCATCCTCAACTGGTAACACCTCCAGAGAATAAACTGAAAGCATCCAGTTGTCCAGACTGAATAAAATAGCAACGGAGTCTGAGGATATATCTCTTCACACAGACTTTCCACAAGTTATGTTTCCTTTGTTGCTTCATGAGAGCCCAAGTCCTGAGATGTCCTGGGATTTGTGTCAGAAGGGCTTGCTGTGTGAGGCTGTGTAGACCAAGGTTTCTGGGCCACACTTCTGCAGAGGTTCGAATTCTGCTGTGTGACCTGGGACAAGTTGTTTAACCTCTCTGTGCCTCATCCCCCAGATCAGGTTGGAAACTCTCACACTGTTGGGGGATTATGTAGGTTAATACACCTTCAACACTTAGACCAGTGCCCAGCACAGAGTGAGTCCTTCGACTGAACATATATTCACACACATATGTACATACATCCCAATCCCCAGCAACTTATATTTCTACTTTCTTTGGTCTGTGAATCACTTTCTATCTTCTGTAATCTTAGTGCTATCTCAAGCCTCCCAGATTCACTTCTGCTTTCTTTGTCCCTGTGGGCTTTGGGGTTAAAAAAAAAATCCCTTTATTGTCCCTCCTGTCTGTTATGGGGAGACGGTAGAGTCATGTGTCTATGTGCATTTCACAGCATGGAACCACAAGTCTCAACAGCGTGCTTGCTTGCTTTGTCTCTCCTGAAGCAGCTCCCCCAGGTAGTACATTCGTCATAGTCTGGCCTGAGCTCAGAGTGTAGCAGGCAGAGCCGAGGGAGCAAACGCCAGGCTTCTTACTCAGGTGTGGATCCAGCGCCTAAAGTTCTGTCTAGAAAACACTGAGAAGCGCCTCGGGATGCACCTGCTGGTTGCATGTCCCATGAGCTCCTTTCTGAAATCCCCTGAGTCATCAACACTGACTGAGGGGAAGGAAGGATGTGTGATGGGTCCACCCCGAAGCTTGTGTAAAAACCGCGTGACCCGTGGCTGTGACAGAACCTGACAGCCAGCCGGCTTCTCCGCCCCACCGCCCAGAGCTCTTGATTCCTGGGGATCACCCGATTGACCCAGAGAACTCGATCTTGTCTTCAAAGTGGTAGAAAGGGGCACCTCTGCACATGACTTCCTTGAAGAGTTTGGAATGCTGGTTTAATAGAATTTCTCCCCAGGCAGGATAGTTGTTATTAAGTCACTAAGTCACATCCGATTCTGCGACCCCATGGACTGCAGCACGCCAGGCTTCCCTGTCCTTCACTGTCTCCCAGAGTTTGCTCAAACTCATGTCCATTGAGTCGGTGACATGACTAACCATCTCATGTTATCTAACCATCTCATCCTCTGTCACCCGCTTCTCCTGCCTTCAATCTTTCCCAGCCTCAGGGACTTTTCAAATGAGTTGGCTCTTCTCATCAGGTGGCCAAAGGATTAGGCCCACAGAATTTTGATCTTTTTCTGTTTGGGTCATGACGTCCTTTTACATGCAGAAGCCCTGCTCAAAGTGTACAATGTGCTAAGTTGCTTCAGTCATGTCCCACTCTTTGCGACCCTCTGAAGTGTAGTCCGCCAGGCTCCTCTATCCTTGGGATTCTCCAGGCAGGAACACTGAAGTGGGTTGCCACGCCCTCTTCCGGGGATCTTCCTCCTGCTCACTCAGGGACTCTCCCATCTTGGCTCAGCCTCTGCAGCGAGAGGCATGGCCTGAACAGTCTCATCCTTCCTACTGACTGACTTGCATCTGTCTGTCTGCGAGGGCGGGGGCTTCTGTGTGGGACCCCACTGGTCTTGAGTTGCATCAGGTGGGCTCTGAAGGGAGACGAGTCTTTATCGGGGCAACTGCACCGCATGACCTGAGGTTGCAGCTGGGACGCTGGGGGTGGCGGAGGGCGAGAAGGAAGGCAAGGTCCCAGCTCACCCATGTGCTCGGGAGGGGGGCCTGGCCCACTTTAGAGGACACAGCTGCCCCCAGCCCCAGCGGGAGGAGGCGAGTACGGAGATCTGTGAGGATGGACAGCCCCAACCCGAAACTCAGCAGAACCAAACCAAAACCCAACTCCCATGGTTTGTAACTTTCATCGAAGGATCGCTTCTGTCCAAGAGCTGGGGGAGAAACATCTTCAGAATCTGAGTCAGAGGGGCTCCCCTGAGGACTCACTGGTAAGGAATCTGCCTGCCAGTGCAGGAGACACAGGTTCGATCCCTGGCCTGGGAAGATCCCACCTGTCTTGGAGCAACGAAGCCACAGTTGTTGAGCCTGTGCTCTAGAGCCCATGTTGCATAACTGCAATGAGAAGCCCGTGCGCCGCAACTAGAGAGTGACCCCTGCTCACCACAGCTGGAGAGACGCCTGCGCAGCAAGGAAGACCCAGCACAGCCATAAATAAATGAATAAAATAAAAATCCGTGAGTCAGAGAGGGAGAAACTCAACCCGCATTCAAAGAGGTAATTGGCTCTCCAATGTGAAATAAATACCGTATACAGTGTTTGCAGAAAGAAAAAAATTATTTATATATAAGAAGGCAATAGGCATGTGCTTTTCAGCCACATCAGCTCCTGCACCTCCTTACTCCTGCTCATGGGTTAATGGAAGGCAGATGGATCTGAAAGGTGTGGGTGATTTGAAACACACAAAATACCTCTTCCATAAGGAGAATACCTTTTAAACAACAAAATAGAAGGCACAATTTTTTCCTAAGGTCCCCTGTGTTGTAGCTCTGTGGTGTAAGTACATATATATATCCATATGTGTATCTGAGCAGAGGAGCAGGAGGGAAGCCCGTCTGCCCCCTCCATGTCCCGGGTGGGCTCTGGCCTGACTCAGGAGGGGAGCCAAAGGCTGAGGCCATCCGACTGGCCACAGACTGCCCCACCTTCTGGTTGTCAGCAGCCAGGAGAGTAGAATCCCCAGGCCTACCAGCCAGCATTGACCTGTCGCCACTCTTGCTTCCAGTGGGCAAGGCCAGCTACCCTATGGTCTTCAGGGAAGATTCTAAAGGAAGATGGGGTTACACCCTCCCTCCAGACCTGCCATGGTTGGAGTGGAAGCAGGGGAAAAGATGGGAGACCTGCAGAAGGCAAAGCCAGCCACCACTGTGTGCCTTAGGCCATCCTGGTCTCTTCTCAGCCTTTCCTGGGATGCTGGCAGGTGCCTAGCAACATGGCAGATGTTTTCCACTCTGGAGTCATAAGTGTTGGGTAAACTATAGTTAGAAAAAATGTTTTAATGTAGGCTATCATTGAACATTAAAAAAAAGCGGGGGGTGGGGGGATCCAAGTGGCAGAAATGAAGGGGAAAAACCATAGCCAAAGCAGTTAAGTGAAGCCTGGAGTCCAAGAGCATCTTAGAGAAGCCAAATCAAGATTCTAGGGACCAGGCTGCAGTCATAGCATCTGCATGGGGATGGGAGATGTGGCCTCACTCTTGTTTGGAGGGGAGAGAATTTTGCTCTGAGCTCAACAGAAAAGCAAGAGCATTAGAGTGGCACCCCCCTCTTAAAAGGGGATTAGAAAAGTCTGCTCACCAGCTCAGTCAAGCATGTGAAAGCAAATGGTCTTATCTTGGGATATGAATGCCAAGAAAAACAGTCGTCTGTCAGAAACTGCATCTCCAGGGCCTGGCCTGTGAATGAGTACAGAGTTCAGATGTCTACTGCCTGGGAGGTCTGTGAGCCACAAGTGGAGAAACTAACATAATATCTGGTCTCACACAATCAAAAGCCCCAGCATCTAGTAGACAGCTAATGGGAAACCCCTCTGTGTAGAAACCCTGTCACAACCCAGAACACAAGACAGTCACACAGGAAAAGCACACGCTGCTGAAGATGAGGTCACAATGAAAACAGGGCAAATCACGTGAGGAGATGAGCTTCCATGAACAGAAACCAGCAGATACCTCCATGGGGTCCTGGGTGCCCCGAGGTCTGCAGATAACAACAGTGTGAACAGAGCTAAAACACATTCAGACCCAGCAGAGCCCAGCGGTTCTGACCCCTTCACAGCCTGCTCTTCCCGTGTCCACCTTCTCAGTTCATTCCAATCCCACCTCCCACATAGGCTCAAAACCTTGAATGTCTTCAAGTTCTTCCTCTCTCAGCCTTTTCTCTTAAAAATGGCTCTCAGTGTTCTTATCTTCCTCTCCTCTCCTCTGTGACTGCGACAGGCACCCACTGGGATTCCCTGCCTCTCCATTCCCAGTGTTCCCGCTTCTCTTTATTTCACCCCTACACTGCCACTAAATTAGCCTCTTCAATCGAAGCCAGATGGCTTCACTTCTCTGAGACCAACTCCTATGATGAAAGTCTAAGCCTTCTCGTGTGTGTGTTAGTCACTCGGTCGTGTCCACCTCTTGGCGACTCCCTGGACTGTAGCCCATCAGGTTCCTTTGTCCATGGAATTCTCCAGGCAAGAATACTGGAGTGGGTTGCCATTTCCTTCTCCAGAGGATTTTCCCGACCCAGGGATGGAACCTGGCTCTCCCACATTACAGGTAGATTCTGAACCACCAGGGAAGCCTTCTCAACTTGGATCTAAAATTTCTCTCCATTAAAAAAATAAAGTCACATTTATTCATTTATTTGGCTGTGCCAGGTCATCGTTTCAGCATGTGGGATCTAGTTCCCTGACCAGGTATCGAACCTGGGCCCCCTGCATTGGGAGCGTGGAGGCTTAGCCACCGGACTACCAGGGAAGCCCCTCCTTTTGGTTTTGTTTCCTTTTATAATACATACCACCTCTCACCCCCAACCTCCTGTTTCAGTTTTTTGTTTTTTTTTGGGTTTTTTTTTGGCTTATTTGTTCTTCCTATACTGTCCCTCATGCCTCCAAACAATCTCCTTCCTCTGATTAGACTGCTCCCCCATCTCATCTACCCATCAGATGTCAACCTTGGCTTAAACCTCCTAGAACGCAGGCATCACCAAGGGCTAGAACATCTGGTTCAAATTCCAGAAGTGTCACTTAAGAGCCATGCCTCAAGCAAGTCACAACCTCTCTGAGCCTCAGTGTCTAATCCTATAAAATTGGAAGGATACCCACTTGGCAGAATTGGGAGAGTTAGAGATCATCTCTTGTAAGGGACTGAGCACAGAGCCGGCCCCAGCACATGCGCAGTAAACAGTAAACTCCCCTCCTCACCTTTTCATGGGAATCATGTCCTCTGCTTCCCCACCCAGAGCTCCCTGAGCCTGGAGGCCTTGTTCCCTTTGTCTTTGCATCGTTGTACTTTCCTGTGTCCAACACAGGAAGTCTTGAAACACATCAGCTTGCAAGAGGTGGAAAAAAACAGGCACATCTAAGCTGATGTTTGAAGGAGAGACTTTCGGTAGAGGGACCTCAGAGGGGTGTCGAGGGCCAGTTGTCACGTATCACTCTACAGAGGGCAGAGCCACCGTCAGGAGCTCTTAGCAGGCTGATGGAAGCCCAAGAGGGAAAGAATATCCAACATTTAGAGCTGTTTAACACGAGAGCAGGTACCAAATGGAAGCAGCTTGCTATTAAAAAAACTCAGATTATAGGAAGTATTCCTGGGTTGGGTGAAGGATGAGACCAGATTGGTGCTTCTTACCTTAGGGAGTCACAGGGGCCTTTGAAAATCTAAAGTTTCTGATCTTTTTGCAAATAATTTCAGGAGCTTCGTGGATCCTGGGTAAAGATCACCTCACCTGAGAACCCTTCTAGGATGCTATGTTCAACTTCCTCTTTCCCTGTAAATAGTGAGAGGTACATTGGCGCTCTTCATATCTTCAGAATTCACGTCTCCCATCTGAAGGCCCCGCTTCATATCTAAAACTCATTGCCCTTTGCCACAAATTCCATGCTCGACATATTTTTGATTAAGTGAATGAATAAATGGATGAATAAAACTGATTAATCTGATCTTTAAGGGAATCTATACACTGCAAGGAGAAGAAAGAGAAGGAAAACAGAAAGAAAACAATGAAGGGTTCTGGAAAAAGACCAGCACAGGATAACAAAAAGGTGGAGAAGGGCTGTGCATTCGTGCATTAACGCTCAGTCGCTTCAGTCATGTCTGACTCTCTGAGACCCTATGGACCAGAGCCCGCCAGGCTCCTCTGTCCATGGGATTCTCCAGGCAAGAATACTGGAGTGGGTTGTCACACCCTCCTCCAGAGAATGACTAGTCAGGGTCAGAGAAAGTGATTGATTTTGGAAGGTCGGAACTCCCAGCCTCTGTCCAGGGCTGAGTGCCCCAGCCAGCTTCTAACCCGAGATCCTTTGGAAGCAGACTTGACCCTGCTGGCCCTGACTGCTTGCGAGTTAGGGGGCTACTAAGGACAATCACTCATAAGATCGTGAACACGTCCAAGTCTGATATTCTGATCTGATTTGAAACCTCTTTCCCTCTGTGAATTTAGGTCTTAATTATTCGGCAGCCACTTGTTCTGTTATTACAGTTTCTCAGTTCACACGTGGTAATGATGAGTTACTAAACGAATTATGTTGAGGTATTTTTCTTTCTTTGTTGTTGTTTAGTCGGTAAGTCATGTCCGATTCTCTTGTGAGCCCATGGACTTGTAGACCGCCAGGCTCCTCTGTCCACGGGATTCTCCAGGCAAGAATACTGGAGTGGGTTGCCACTCCCTTCTCCAGGGGATCTTCACGACCCAGGGATCAACCCACGTCTCCTGCACCGCAGGCAGATGCTTTGCTGCTGAACCACCTGGAGCACTTAAGAGCACCATTATTCCAAGAGTAGCTGATTTGCAACACAAACACCGGTGACGATAAGTCCCAAGACTTAAATATTGTGTCTGAGCCTGGGAGAGTTCCTTGTTTGATAAACAGAACCCTCCAGGATTAGCTGGTGTTCCAGTCTGTAAGAGCAGAGAAGATAGGCTGCTCTGCCGGGATTGAGGCTCTCAGGTCTCCCGATGGCCGCCCCCTGCACTCACCTAGAGACTCGGGGGGCTGCGGTAGCTCAGGAGACGCCTCAGGCTCCCCAGGGCCTCAGGCAGCCCCTCACCGGTGAGGGCACTGCAGGCCCGAAGCTCCCAGCAGAGCCCCGGGAACCTCTGCAGGCCTAGCCTGTCTCGGATCTCGGGCAATGGCAGGGCGTGGGGTGCCTCCTGCTTATTGGCCAGCACCAGGACGGGGACGCCGTCCAGGCGGGGGTCCTCCAAGACCTCCATGAGCTCAGCCACTGCCTCGGGCAAGCGGGCGTCGTCTGTGCTGTCCAGCACAAACACGAGGACGGCCATGCCCTCCAGGTAGTCCTTCCAGCTGGCCCTGAGTGGGCTCTGCCCCCCGACATCCCAGATGGTGAGGCATGCCTGCCCGGGGGCCTCGAGGGGCTCCACGTTGAAACCCACGGTGGGCAGGGTCTCCACCAGCTGGTGGCCCTTCAGTTTGTACAGGAGCGTGGTCTTGCCAGCCGAGTCCAGGCCCATCATCACCACCTGGGCTTCCGCCGTGTGACTCCGAGAACTCACAGACCCCATGGGGGCCACTGCCAGACCCTAGGGGAGAAAGGCCAGGTGCACTCGTCGGAAGGAACACAAATCCGCGTGGGCCATGGGAGAAGGGCTTCTACACCCAAGGTAATGTCCACCAGTGTCATCTTTCAAACCCAGGTCTGGGCTTTGAAAGGGCAGGGAAGAAGGGCTGTGTGAGTCAGCATCAGCTGACCTATCTCTGGGGGTCGGGGGGGAGTGGTGCCTGCTGCAAAGAAGAGACCAGGGTCTCCCCTTGAAGACATGGAATGTCAGCTCCCATTCCCTGGTAGTTAAGGCAAGGAGGCACAACCCACTTATGTTAGACAAACCTGGTTGAGTAGAAGTGACTGAAGGATGTCTTCGATTCTTGCTGGTCCGTGGCTTCGAGCCTCTGGTGTCCACCTGGAAGCCTAAACCCCATGGGAAGTTATTTCGAGGTCAGTGCACTGAGAGAAGTGGGCAGGGGGCTGGTGGTGACTTCTGCAGCCTTTGGAACCACCCCGCCCCCGCCCCACCCAGGACCAGGCTGCCACCCCTTTAACCAGGCCTACTTATAAATCCTGCTGACTGCAGGCAAAGGAACCAGTCAGAGGAAAGTGGTTTCCTCCAGTGGCTTACCGACATAAATCACCTCCAGAACATTACACACGTTTTTGAAGAATCTCAAGTGTTAAGACCAAGACCTGTCCCCACCTTAAGTCCCAGGAAACCTTGGCTGGAACAGGGGAAGGGACGTCTCAGGCCCAGGAATAGATTTCAGCTGCCCTGTGGAGGAAAATGAGACGCCCTCTGTTCAATCCTCAGGCCAGGGGTAGAAGCGTAAAAATGACAATTACCTAACAGCCCTCTGTGTAGCCCTCCCAGGGCAGCGGCTTTCAGTCCTGAGAAGCTAGTATAGTGTGAGAGGATGGGGCCGGTTCCCCTTTTTCTGCTTCCTTCCCCTGGGGGGCGGGGGCGGGGCCGGCTCTGAGCCCCTCCCCCGGCGCCGGGGCTCCAGGAGCAAGGCACCCTGGGTGCCGCCAGGATGCCCTCTGCCCTTCAGCTCTGCCCTAGGAGCCCCCTGGTCTTTGCAGCTCAGACTCCGCAGGCAGGAGGGCGGGCGCCCGGCTCGGAACCGGGTCGTGTTCAACTGCTTCTCTCCTGCTCTTCCTCTCGGGATCTCAGATCCCTTCCAAGCAGAAAGCTGAGAACTGGACCTTTTCTTTCAGCTCATGCCTCCCTGTGTTTCTGGTGCCTGGAGATTCTTTCGTTTGCTTGGAACCATATGTGCTTAAGAACTGCCTAAGTAGGATTAAAACAGTCTTAAAAAATAGGTCTAAAGTGTTGAAAGTAAGCCTATATATATATATTATATATATTTAAATATATATAATATAAA